>LAZJ01000009.1:13600-245963 GCA_006503525.1 Cryphonectria nitschkei | reverse complement strand
AGGAGGAGGAGGAGGAGCAAGGGGCGAGAAGGAATGGCCTGGAACACAGTCTCCCGTGGAATGATCGTTTGGGTTCTGATAGCTTGTTCTTTGGAAACTGACCTGATAGCTAGGAAGTATAAGATGTATGTTGGTCCAGAATTGCGTTACTGTAAAGGAAGCTTGGGAGTAAAGGCTTCTTAAGAAGTGGCAGGTTGAGTGACTTTATGAGTGGGGGAGGGCTGGAGTCCTTCTCAAATACTGAGACTTATTCGAGTACTCATGAATCATACAACTACTGACAGCTAATCAAGGAGAGATGAGGCATGCGAAGATCTAGGCTTGGAAAGTTGCATAATCACTGTGTATAGCTCAAGGGCCGGTGCAATGCTATAGGGACTATCGCCGCTTGACATGTTTGTAGCGCGGACTAGCAGCCTGCTAAGAAGACCAGGCAGCTTTCTCCAAGTCAAGGATGATGGGAAGTCAGGCAAGGATCGTCGACGAAGGGTTTGAAGTCCAAAAGACGGGTGTTGAATGTCATTATCCAGGTCAACACCACCCCGGCAATTATGGGCCTCGTCGTAACCCGAGGCTGAATAGACAATAGGTTGCCTCCTAACGGAGTGATATTGCCGTCAACCGCGTCTGCAAAATATCCAATTCCAACAATACACCCTGCACACCCCCATCACCCTCCGCCTCCTCCTTTTTCAGGTCATCCTCGAGCCGTCTCGCAGCGGTCAGCAGAGGCTCGACATACCTCTGCTCGACGGCGGCGCCCATAGCCTCGGGCACAACCTCCTTGCACACGTCCGATGAGAACAGGAAATACGCAAAGTTGGCGGCCTGCAGCAGAAACGCCGAGTTCTCGGTCCAGTACTCGAGCAGGGCCTCAGGGCCTGCCTTTTCGAGCGTCTCTACCAGGTTTGGGAAGATGTGGTACTGCAGCTGCTCGATGCACTGTGTGGTCGAGAAGACGCTGGTGGTCGAGCTGGCCTTGTTTGCGGCGATGAGCTCCTCGCGCAGCCATGTCAGGGCGCAGGCCTTGAGGGAGGCAAACACGCAGTTCTCGAGGAGGTCCTCGAGGATCTTGAGGCGGTGGGCGTCGTCTGGGTCGTCGTGCAGGACCAGCCCGGCGAGTGTGACGGCGGCGTTGCGGACGTAGATGGACGGGTGGAAGACGGCGCAGAGGGTGAGGGCGTGGTGGTAGGACATGAACTTGGTCTCTGTGCCCGAGGCGGCAATGAGCTTGTCTTCTTGGAGCCATAAGCCGAGGACAAGGATGGCCTCGACGCTGGCGGGGTTCTGGAGGATCTGCGACTGCGCATCTTGCCCGAGATAGTTCTCCAGCAGCGTGTGGTGGTCGGGGAAGAGGTGCATCTCAGGCCGAGGATGATCTGCCTCGAAAACCGTGGACGAAAAGACCCAATATGCCAAGAGGCAGATAGTGCCACCAGTAGAAAGCCCAATGTCTTCTGCGCTGCTGACGTCCTCGGCGTTTCGCAAGGGCTGTCTGTTCACCGGTCCGGTACAGATATCCTGGATGAGAGAGGTGGACGATGACAGGCCCAGATCCTGGGTGAGTGCCTATTTATTTTGTTTTTCCTTTGTCAGTCTTGCATCGCCACGGTAGGTTATTCGTGAGTTCACTGACCACTAATTTGCCCACCATGGTGTCCCTGTTGGCAAGGTCCGGGTCCTCTCGGAAAGCCTGCGTGGCCGTCTTCCGTCCCGGGACGATCTTGTCTGGGTTGTAGA
The DNA here is from genome assembly GCA_006503525.1 of Cryphonectria nitschkei. NCBI lineage: Eukaryota > Fungi > Ascomycota > Sordariomycetes > Diaporthales > Cryphonectriaceae > Cryphonectria > Cryphonectria nitschkei. The sequence goes on along the minus strand of LAZJ01000009.1, from coordinate 244,223 downwards.
ACTCCAACATCCGCCTTGTCCACTGCATGTCGTTCGCGTTGACGTACGACTCTAGCACACAGCTTGTAAAGGACAACAACAGCCGCCTCTGGACCTCTGCCTCCTCAGAAGTGCTGACCTCGCGCTCAGCCTCTGGGTCCGGCGCATTCTTAGACGCGTCCCCGTGCTGATCCGGGTTGGCCACCTCGATGCTGGACTTGCGCATGGGGAGAGGCGGGCGGGTCGCCTGCCCAGAGAGGCCCGAGAGGGAGTGAACTAGGTTAATGACGGATGCGGTCATCTCCTGGTTTGGCTGGTAGGTCTTGTAGACGGTGAGGAGGCTGGTGGCGAGGAAGCGGGAGGGATACTTGGTCCTGATACGCTTGTGGAGGATGGCGAGCATCCCGAGCAGGATGATGAAGCGCCGCGTCACCTCTTCTGGTGTTTTGACGGATGGTTGATCCTTGGCGTCGTTGTCGTCGTCAGTATCCTGAGAGCCGTCCTCCTGGCCCTCCTCGGCGGTTGTGACTTGCAACCCCTCAATGACTTCGAGCACCTTGATGATGGTCTCCCTGGGGTTGCCCACCCTGGCCACCGTCTCCAGGCATGGCTCGCACCCTTGCACGGGGACCAGCATCTCGACCAGGTCCCAACCAATCTCCTGGGTGAGACGCGCATCCTGGAGGATATCGTTCAGTCTGGGCAGGATCTCGGGCGACAGGAACTTCTCGATGATGGTGAGATAGGTGAACCGGTCCGTGGCTGGAGGCCGAGACTCGGTGAGGGCCTCGATAGCCTTGGAAGCGTCCGCCATGTGAGCCGAAACGAGTCTGCTGACTAGTTGTGGATGTACTTGGATAAGAAGCGAAAAAAGACCAAAGTCAGGACGAGTCAAATTCACTGGGGATATGAGAGAATTACTATGAGCAGCTGTGGTTTGCCCTTCAGGTTTCCCCCGCCAAGGCAACGACTGATCTGCAGGCTGTTGGGTTGCTGGCAGGGATCTGCAAGGTGTGTGCTGGAGGTGAGGTGGGGTCGAGGAAGGAGGGGTTGTCCGTCTGGCACCTACTGTATGGTGCCGTACACTACGAGTTGAGTGCTCACTACTACGGTACAGGTAGGGGCCCCTGCACTCGATCTAGGCGCAACTGCAGCCCTGAAAGTGGGTGGGTTAGTGCTGCAACAGTGCGTAGGGCCAGGTGATAGGCTCTGATGACGCCATGCTCAGTACACCCGAAAAAGTCTCTCTCATTTACATACTGGTTTAGATTCCACCCAAGTGTGAAGACAGGCTCATCACGGCACATATGCGCAGCATTTCTGTGGTCAACCCTTACTATTATGCCTACCTAGAAGTATTATGTAATGACTCGATCCAACACCGACCTCCATGCCTGAAGGACCAACAAATGAAAGAGAACAGAAGGGAGGGAGAAAATGAGGTTCTGGTCAATTTTGAAAACTCATCAAAAACAGACTACAATTCTGCAGTCCATTTTTTTTGAAGCGTTGTTGGTCATCGCGAAGCGTGTCTGCAGCGTCGTTTGTGAAGGCCAAGGTTCAATCCACCATGTCCTGAGTGTCCTTTCCATACTTGAGTAGTTGGTAGAGAGTGACTGGCAACGTCCAGGTGGGCTCGTGTGTGCCTCATTCCCGCCTTCGAATGACCAAGTTCCGCTGCTGGACTTTGGCGACAAGAGTTCACCGCAATTGCATACTCGGAAGTAGGTTGGACTCCTCGGCCTAGAGAACCGTATGCGGGTACTCAGCCACCGAAGCCCTCGGAACGCCAAAAGAGGCAACACCAGAATTTATAATATCTGACAAGGTGCTTGACAATCCGGAGCGCGCGTCTTCGCCCGGGGTCTTGGCATAAAACCCACCGCCATCACGATACCCACTGTACAGTTTCCTTTGGGGAAAACTATGCCTAAGCATTGTATGTTATGCGGATGAACAGAACGTCCTTGATGTTGGAATCCCTGCTTATACGATAATGACAACTAGTTTACGAAGCCACATCATTGCGATTGCTTACTGAGGGCCTCGCATATTCTCGTGTCGACTTGCTATCGTGGCAGTTATCGTCTGAAAGTAGGTAATAGATTACTCACCGTATGCTCGCTTAACCCTCGCTTGGGGTGATGGACGAAGGTGGAGGATAGGCTTTCACTCTTGCTCCCTTCTTTCTTTCTCCCAAGACTCTCTCAGTAATGACCACGAAAATGTCATGGATTGGTCATGATCTGGTATTCCCAAAACAGAAATCCGAATTCCAATAGATTGCAGGTCTGAATGCAGCACTTTGGCCCGAGACTTGTGAAGATGAAGTGTCGAGGGGATTTGACTGCCCATGTGGCAGAGGCAGACATGTATAAAGACAAGCACACTCAGCCCTCGATCCTCTACCAGGACTCTGAAAAACCATAGCACTCGAAACCAGACAGAAGACCAAGCTAAGCTACCTTGCTCTAGATTCGACATATCTTGAATATTGCCTCCTTCGAAACTTGAATCTCCCAAGATGAAGTCCATCAACACTGTCTTGCTCGCGGCTATCAGCCTCGCATGCTCGGCTCTGGGCGACGGTGAGCTCTCTTGGACCCAGGTTACTAGACCACACGCCCTGACGAAGCACAGCTGTCCCATTCGAAAGGCTCAACAAAAACGACTCGGCAAGCAAAACATACCCACGACCCCTACGTCCCACGAGAACCACCCTCAGCTAACCACGCCTTCCTCTCCCAGATGCTCTTGATCCTCGACTTGCAGGAGGGCCTCTATGGTCTCGCTCGCGATTTTGACCCCACCCTCTACCGCGACTCCATCATTGCGCACGCCGCTATCGGCCAGGCATTCGACATCCCCGTGGTCATGACGACGTCGGCCCAGACAGGTGCGTGTATCTGTCGAGCTCCCCTGACATATCCTCAGGCGTGCAGATCTTTAGTCCCTGACGTATTCGTGATTGTGCTAGGTCCCAACGGCCCTCTTCCTCATGAGATTCTGGACATGTATCCCGATGCCCCGCTGATCCAGCGCCAGGGCGAGGTGGACGCCTGGGACAATGCGGATTTTCGTGCTGCTGTGCAGGCGGCCAACAAGTCGCAGATCATCATGGCTGGTATCGTCACCGACGTTTGTGAGTATCTCCCGGCACTCCTCCCTTTCACCTTTTTAGCCTAAAGAAAAAGAAGGAAGATTAGAGAGAAAGAACCCTGAATCAAATTTGGAGAGTCCAACACTTCCCAGAGAGGGTGTAAAAACGAGACAGTAAAACAAGAAAGATGAGGAAAAGGAAGAAAAGAGCAAAACATCAACACAGGACACTGAGGAAAGTCTACAATCCCACACAAAAGAAGCACCTCGCTGACAAGCCATGCCATATCCAGGCACAACCTTCCTCGCCCTCTCTCTCCGCGCAGAGGGCTACTCCGTCTGGGCCAACGTGGAGGCCTCAGGGACCACCACCCCGCTGATCCGGGACGTCTCCAACGACCGCATGGCCAAGGCCGGCGTGAGCCTCGTCTCGCTGTTCTCCATCATCTGCGACCTCATGCGCGACTGGCGGGACACTCCCGGCTCTGCAACGCTGATTCCCTGGCTCGACAAGTATTACCCTGCGTACGGGATGGTGGCGAGGGCACATCATGCCGCGATCGACAATGGAACCGTGGTTCCGGGAGAAGCTTCATTGCCAAGCTAGATAGTGTGGACGGTGATTCAAGACTCATTCTTTGGCTTGGGAACCGCGATGAAGAATGACGTGAATGGACAATGGCGCGAAGTAGACTGCGACAAGTCGTTGGTGGGAGATTCTATTTTACTCTTTGGAGATTGTCAAGTATCGATTTTAAGGGGCTAGAGGAACAAGCTATTGCCGTGGAGATGTACTGCGAAGAGACTATGCTGTCACGATGGAACCCGTTCCTTGCTTCCCATGCCATTTGTAGAAGTCCGGATCAGTTGCGCACAACCCTCGTACGCTACCGACCACCACTGCTCCCAAGAAGAGTCTTGTCTTCGCTTTTTTTGACCCCATCAACCTGAAAGACTGGAATACCCACACCGTCGGACGAGCCAGGCAGTCCACAAATGTCCTCCCACCTGCCCAGGTGAAATATCCGAGTATCAGTCCTCGTCTGGCCACGCACCGGGAACTAGCTGGGGCCGTGGTTCGATCCAGTTCCAAAAATCCGCTGCCAGCTCTTCGCTATCATAGCAGAAGTCCCATTCCAGCCGCCAATCTTCTGGTGTAGGGCCGGACTGTATTTCTATGATATGCAGATTTTGATCTTTACGCCACCAATCTTTCAAGCACATCGCTTCTATTGCCCAGAGATCTCCTTTCGAGAGTGAGTTCCCAAGGACAGTAAGATCGGCGCCAAACTCCATAAGCAATCTCAAGAATTGACGTAGGCGTGTTTGTGCTCGCTTTGCACGCCTGCGAAGCCCCATCTCGCTGCAGCGAGAACAATAATGACTTGAACCTTCCAGGAAAAAGACAAGAATATGATGCCCGTTATCTTTCCACCAGTCGGTACGTATCGACAATTCAATGTCTGTAGTGACCACTGTCCTCATTAAGTCTTCCCATGCTTTGTCACCAGTCGCACCAAACATTTGAGAGTGCTTGTAGGACGTCCCAGCACAAAAGAAGATGAGATCCAACAAATATGTGTCATCTGCAGCCCATTCTCGTATGGTATTCTCCAAGGCCACACCAGGTGGGCACACCATCGAGCGCAAACTATTAGCGTCGTAGTATTGCCACCCGTAATATCCACGCCGCTTGAAATGTGCACGCCACCCGAACCAAATTGCCTTCTTTTTAGATCTTGGCCGCCTTTCATGCCAGGACATATGTTCAAGAAATTCTTGAGGCCAGGTTTCATCGTCTGAATATTGCAACGTATTGAGGCATGCATGAGTTAGGTATGAGTCATGTATACTCCCATCGGAAGCTAATGACAATTGGAAGAATCCTTGGGTAAGCAGTGGTTGAAAGGTATCCCTGGGGGTAGGCAAAGCTTGCAGACCAAACGTTAGGGCCCACAAGGATTGCACCCAAGACAGGGCATCAATCATAGTATGTAATGGCTCATAGTCCATGAGTTCTTGTATGATACTAAATCTGGCACCCAAAGCTGCATACTGTCATGACTTGTTAGCAAGGCAATTCCACAAATAGACATGGTGTTACCCATAATGCAGTGTATCCACATTGATCGCAGTCGAGGGGAGGACGCAAGGCCCTGTCTGAACAGCTCACGAAGCTGATGTAGGTTGCCCTCCATCGCGTATTGAAAGACAAGCGAATTCTCAGGTACAACATTGAAAGTGGCGAGAGAGGTCTGCCATCCAAAGGTAGACATGGTGACAGACAGATCCCAGGCTTTCTGTGACAGCCAACAAGGAAGCTGGAGACGGGCTCTGTAGACTTGTAATTGTCAGCCATGCTGTTTTTCAACAAGTGGATGCTCATATTTGTAGTACATACTTGAGGAAGTTTTCGATCGGGAAGACCTGAGTACTGCATGGCCGAAAGGTGATGGCTTGATCCAGGGAAGCTCCGGGTTGCGTCCTCGTTTTTGAAGACTGTATGTTGCTTTATTCGGTGTATCATGTTCACCTTCTTTCTGTAGGTCCTCGATTTCCTGTTGCTTGTTCTGCTGAGTCGAAGCTGCCTGCATGCGCATCTGGTCCATAGCCACAGCCTGTTGTTGGTACAACGCGCTTCAATTCATGAGCATCACTGGACAGCAGTTGAGTTGGGATCATGGACTCACGTAAGCTGGACCATTTGGTTCCACACCATATCCAACTGAGTCGACTGCAAGCTGGTCTGAGTGGCTTGGAAGCTGGCCAGAGCAATCTGCAGCGAATGAAGTGCTCTATCCAGTCTGCACTGGAACTTCTCGACATCGCCCTTCCTCAGAAGGACCTTGAGCTTCGCAAGCCCCCGCCTCCTGCGTTTTCCGGAGTCGATCTCGCTGCTCAAGTCCTTCACCAGGTTTTGTAGGTCGCCAAGGGCTTCTCGACAGTGGCTTGCGACTGCAACCGTGGGAGGGTGGTTGTGATGAGATCGTGAAACTATATTTCCAGTAGGCTCAGCATTAGATCTGGGGTCTACACTAGGGAGGACCTTCTCTAGCATGCTGATCTCGCGCTGGAGGGAGTTGACAGTGTCCGGGGCCTCCTGGATCTCGACCCATAGTTTCCTGATCTTCCAAATTGTCTCCCCAACTGTCAGGGCAAAGTCAGTGATCCCGACAATGCTGGCTGCCGCACCGACAGCCTCCATTGTTCTGATATGTGGCGGCTTTAGTCAAGAACAAAGGGGTACTTGGAGTGGAGAGGGTTAAGGCTTTGCTGGGAGTGATATTCTGGAATCAACAGAAGACTCGAAATTGATCCAGAGCTAAACAAGGGGAGAAAACTTCAGTCTCTCTGGGGCGGCCTCCTTGAGGCTTTGGTGCGGGGCTGTGCATTTGTTGGGCGTTGGAGGGCGGTAACAGTCTGCCTAGGTATTGCAGTCGTGGCCATGACTGGCTCTCAGGCCGGAGGGCTGGGAAGCCGACCATTCACAGTAAGCATATGGTTCTGACAGACAGCGCATCGTCCCATACTGTCCAATCAGCCCGACCAGGGGTTTTTACACTAACGGAAATTGGGACTCTTGCATATGATTATGACAATGATGTTGTACACTTGCACTCCTGTGCAGCGAAAGAGAAAAAAAAAATGACTAATTGCATCTTTTTCAAAACGTACTGGAGGGAGCATACGGCTGGTGTTTAAGTGTCGGCATGGCAGCAAGGAGACTGGGCGACACAGCAGCATACCCGCAGACAAGGATGTCGGGGAGACTAATGATTGCCGTGCCGTGTAAGGCTTCCAGAGAAATCCCTATCAAAAATGCCATCTCATTGATGCAACTGATTGATGTTGCTCAAAGTTGCCGATGTTAGGTGATGCTGCTGGATTATTATATCAGCAGCACGTTGCTGTAGCTCGCTCAGGAGAACACATTTCCGTGGTGGGATCTGGCATGCTTGAGAGGGACTGAAAGATGATTTGTTGATGATAGAACAGATTCTTGGAATACCGCAGGTGGGCCAATTCATATGAACTTTTAAAGGCATTAGCTTTCAGCTGACCAGGCTGTGCATGAAGTATGTTCAACACACTTGCAGGAAGTGATCAGCAACCGCCCACAGAGTCAATGAGATTCCTTGGTCATGCCTGGCAACCCTGTTCCTAATATATGTAGTGCTGTTGATGAGGAAGCTTTTGCAGGGGCATAGGTTGTGCTGGAACAGTCTACCAGCCAAATGCTGTAGGTATGTGGTAGATCTCGACCATGGATGAGGAAGGCCTTGTGACGTCGGGCCTAGCTGGATGTTTTCCAAGTCAACCCAGCTCAACTGTAGCAATGTGGTAAGTACTTTGGCATGTATCGACTTCATGTAAATGTGACATATATTGACTGAAGAGAGAGATAGAGAGTGTGTGGGCGGTGGACAGATTGCACGTCTGCAGTTGTCTTGCGATGGCTTCAATTCATTGTCATCACAGGGTCGGAGCTAGTATAGACTCTCCCTTTAAGGTTGGTCCCGGCAGTCAGTACCGAATCCACAGCGGTTAAATGGCTCCTCGCAATACGGAAATATCTCCCACAGGCGGTCCACCAGCCCGTAATTTGGTGGGTTTCGGCAAGGATCAGGTCCCATTTTCGGGGTGTTGGCTCCGGCCATGATGTCACTGACGCCGTCCTGTTTCAACGGCGCGTTGCCTAGCATTCCCTATACGACTCGAGGTTGCCCGTCATTCAGTGCCTCTAGCCAATTTATTTTGCTTTCCCCCTTCTTTTCACAGGAAGCACACGAGGGATCTGATGCCAGCTAGCATTAGCCCATAGACACTTGGACCATGGCCACAAGATCTAAAATTCAAGTCCCAATTCTACTGGACTCTCCCAAGTTTGAAGAAGCTACACTCTTTACAATCCTTGTTGGTGACGACGCCATACCACCTTGAGTCTTGTTCTCCTGTCCAATTTCGCCTGCGCCTCCTTTAACTGACTCCAAAACCTCCACGTTACGAACTGAACCCTCTTCTAGCACGCAGAGACGCGCGCCACGAGCCTTGCAGCCGTGCAATGACGTCCCCGCCGGAGACCTCGGCGACTGGATCCGCAGATGGCGAGGTCAACCTCGAGACGGTCGTGCAGGAGACGGGACAGCCAGCAAGCATCGTTCGAGATGGCGAGGGACAGCTCGTCTACCCGGGCTATGTGCCTCCAGCTCCACAGTCTCCCAAATCCCCCGAACCTTCCGTCGCCAAGAGCCCACCTTCCCCCGGCCCAACTCCTCGGAAGACGGCGACGGCGCCTGTGTCGACAACAAAAGACAAGAACACGATGCCCATGACGCGTCCGAAGATGGCACAGAGGCCCGTTACTGATGCGCCTCGGCGGATCAGGCGGCAGTCATCTGCCGTGCCAATGCCGGCAATCAAGAGGTCTGGGACAAACGTCTCTCAGCTTCAACAGGCCTTGTGGACGAGCCCATACGATGAGGACGACTCTTCCAGCAGCGATGTGTCTACAGACGAAGATGAGGACTTGAGTGCAGATGTCGAGCGGACGGACCACGCCACTGGCAGCAAGGCACAGTTCCAACAATTCCGTCGATTTCGCGTCGCGAATGAGAATTATCAAACGAAAGGCAGGGTTTCAAAACGCGATGGCCGCCTTGCAATCTCGATCAAAGACATCAGCACCAATGGATATCTACCGAATGCCCTCGGCGCTGCCATCACAAAGGTGGTGCCTATGAAGGAGGGCGAGATCAGTGGAAAGCCTGAGGAGGGGGCAGAAGAAGAGGAGCAGCCAGTCGCCGAGAGAACATCATCCGAGACGATGGTTACTCCTGAGAACCTTCGATGTCCGCCGCTCAACATTGTGATCATGGTGATTGGGAGCCGTGGAGATGCACAGCCATTTCTCAAAATTGGAAAGGTACTCAAGGAAAAATACGGACACAGGGTCAGGATAGCAACACACCCAGCTTTCCGCGAGTTCGTAGAGAAGGACTCGGGCCTCGAGTTCTTCTCCGTGGGCGGGGACCCTTCTGAATTGATGGCGTTTATGGTTAAGAACCCCGGGCTGATACCGACACTCGAGACCTTGCGAGCTGGAGACATCGGCCGCAGGCGAGCAGCCATGAACGAGATGTTTGGCGGGTTCTGGCGGGCGTGCGTCAATGCCACAGACGATGAGAAGGACGTCCGAAACCTGCGAATGATGGGGGAGAGGCAACCCTTCGTCGCTGATGCTATCATTGCCAATCCTGCCTCGTTTGCGCATGTTCACTGCGCCGAGGCACTTGGAATCCCGCTTATCTTGTCATTTACATTCCCTTACACGCCGACGCGCTCGTTCCCCCACCCCATGGCCAATGTCAAGAAGAGCAATGTCGACCCTGGATACACAAACTTCATGAGCTATCCTCTCGTGGAAATGATGGTCTGGCAAGGTCTGGGCGACCTCGTCAACGACCTGCGGGTCAAAACACTAGGCCTCGAACCTGTCTCCACGCTCTGGGCACCAGGCTCCCTCTATCGACTGAATGTTCCCTTCGCGTACCTGTGGAGCCCATCTCTGGTCCCCAAGCCACCAGACTGGGGCGACGAGATTGACATCTGCGGCTTTGTCTTCCTCGACCTCGCATCCTCATTCAAACCTCCCAATCCTCTCAACGAATTCTTGAGTGCAGGCGAGACGCCCATATACATTGGGTTTGGTTCTATCGTTGTCGATGATGCTGAGAAATTTACTAATATGATATTCGAAGGTAAGGGCCCGATGATCCTTTCTTAAGAAGCGATCCCAGGCTGTTAAGATATGCTGACCCACAATGATCAATAGCTGTCAAGCTCGCTGGCGTGCGTGCGCTCGTCAGCAAGGGCTGGGGAGGGCTGGGCGGCGACAGCTTGAATGTGCCTGAAAACATATTCCTACTTGAAAACACGCCACACGACTGGCTCTTCCCCGGAGTCAAGGCATGTGTCATCCACGGTGGAGCAGGAACAACAGCGATTGCTCTCAAGTGCGGGAAGCCTATTATGGTTGTTCCCTTCTTCGGCGACCAGTTCTTCTGGGGCAACATGATCGAACAAGCAAAGGCGGGCCCCGAGTCGGTGCCGTACAAACAGCTATCTGTAGAGAAACTAGCCGAGGGGATCAAGTTCTGCCTGACAGACGAGGCACAGCAGAATGCGCAGGCCCTCGCGCGCGACATCGCGAGGGAAGGGGACGGGGCGGAGAACATGTGTGCCTTCTTCCACAACCACCTGCAGCTCTCCGGCAAACACTCGATGCGGTGCTCCATCTTGCAGGACCGAGTGGCGGTGTGGCACATGAAGGGCACAAGCCTGAGACTGAGTGCACTGGCCGCCGATATTCTCGTGGAAAAGGGCTATATCCAGTGGCGAAAGCTGAACCTCGTCAGGCACTGCGAGTGGAACGATTTTGAAGGGCCGGGCGAGCCTGTTACTGGTGTTCTTGGATCTGTGGCTGGCTCGCTCAGTGAGGCCTTTGGTGGTATCGGCAGCGTCCCCTCTCGGATAGCCAAGAATTCTCACATGAGGCGAGAAAGGAAGGCAAAACAAAGGCAGAAGCGTGGGACGGCGAAACGCATGGTGAGGGGGCAAGCTCTGAAAGATGGGCATGCTGGCACACCTGAACCCAAATCCGAGACGGAACAAAACGGGAACGTGACACAAGATACGAACGGAACTTCTCAGGCTCAATCTGCAGAGACAGAACACACAACCGACCGCCGCCCTATCCCCAGACACGCCGCCGCCTCGCTTGAATCCGCCACGACGCAAGACACCGAGCCTGACTCCTGGTACGTCAACGAAGTATCCCGCGGGGCGCTCCAATCTGCCGGTGCCCTCGCCAGCGCACCCATCGACCTGTCCGTCGCGCTCGCACAGGGATTCCATAACGCGCCCCGCCTCTACGGCGACGACACCGTTCGGCGGCCCCCGCGCGTGACGGGCCTCCGCTCGGGGCTGCGCGCGGCGAGGACCCAGTTCGCATATGGCGTATACGACGCTTGGACGGGCGTGGTCCGTCTGCCCGTGCGAGGTGCAAAGAACGCCGGAACCAAAGGATTCGCCAAGGGTGTCGGGATGGGCCTCAGCGGGCTCGTGCTCAAGGACCTCGCCGCCTTGACAGCGCCGGTGGGGTACACTCTCATGGGGCTCAAGAAGCAAGTCGAGAGGCGGCGGCAGCCGTACAAGCAAATCCGCAGGGCGAGGATACTTCAGGGCCAGCTAGAGTACAAGGAGCTGAGCGCCGAGGAGCGCAAGAGGCGGGTAGAGGAGGTGGATAAGGGGTGGGAGGTGCTGCGGCGGCTATGGGAAACGGTGGAGAAGAGGGAGAAGGGAAAGGGCGGTCTTGGGGCGCAGATTAGGGTGAGGAGGAGGAGGCGCGGCGTTGGGCAGGCGTTTGAGAGTGTTGAGATGGCGGATAATGCTCTTGGGGCAGTTAAGAGGGGCGAAGAGGTTAAGGATGCCGTCAAGGATTATAGGAGGTCGGAGGACCTCAAGAAGTCATAGGTTTGTGGTTGTTTTGGATGCTCGCTTTGGGTAATGTCTAAAGTCTTGGTGGGGGGGATCGAAGTCTAGAAGTCACTCTGGTCGCAGGCCGACGGGGTAGAGGCCCGAGAACATGAGACAGTTACAGACGGATTTGAAGAACGAAGCAGCGGACGTGGGAAGAAGCTGTACACACTGCGTCCTACTGATAAAGAGGATAATGAAGTTGAGCTAGGGTGGACGAAGGTCCTCTCGAGACATGATCTCAATGGCATGGGCGGACCCTATATAAATACTCTTTGAAAGCCGTTGTTGAGTTCCTTTCCCCCTATTTAATCACTACTCTTCTCCCATGTCTTTCACTTTTCGTATTTTTCCAAGATAAAGGGAAAGGTATGAAGCTGCCCAGGTGTATACACGAAATGAATGAGAATTCTTGATGGCCGTTTCCTAATTTTCCTTTTTCCTTTGCCTTTAATGTTCTCCCTCACACCCCCCACCCCTTCAAGGTGTAATATCCGGCGCCTAGGTACTATAGCGAAGCCCTGAGTCTTGCTTGTATGCCCAAGAATCGCTGAGATACAAGTTTCAGGTATCTGCTGCTCCATCTTCCACACGTGAAAAGCTGCGACTCCAGATGTCTGGTACAGCTCAGGCGTCCACAGCACCCATGTCTTTGATGAAGATGCTGAGGCAGGGTAGCATTATCTTCCACGATAGTAAGATCATAGAATAAAGATACAACGTAGGGGTTTGCGCTATTGCGTTTTATCACCAAGCTACCGTTCAAGTCCCCTAACACTTTTACCTCTCCATATGATTGAATCCCCCGCAATTTGATCTAACGCCGTGCTCTTCTTCTTTTGCTCCGTGCCACTTTTTTCTTCCGAAAATCCTCTGAACACATGCTCCAGACTGCTACAATACCCGCAACTGCAGAGGCTACCACAAGATAAAAGGTGGAAACCAGGCGGTACGTGTAAGCCCTGAGCACGCCTTCCAGCCTGCCTTGCTCCCGGAACAGTGCGCGATGTCGAGACACCTGCTGATATAACGACTTCAGCATTAGATACTGGGTGCTTGCTTGGAGATCTTCGACCTCAGGCTCGAATGAAAGGCAACATCATACAATGCTAATATGATAGCCGGCCCTTATGGGCCGAGCAAAGCTGGAGAAGCTCGTCTCCTGTTTCGACCAGTCTCAGTATGTCTGCGATTCAAGCAGCCGTCAGGCCAAGGTCAGAATGTCGGGTTCGACACTATACTCTCGGTTAGGAGTCGAGTGTTAACTCGGAAGATAAGGGGTTTCTATGGACTATTTGCAAGCAGCTTTCTTAACCCACGCCGGAGATGATCTGGAAGGCCTGCCAGTCAAGCAACCAGGCTGGAGTGTCGAGTAGAGGCCGCTACCGATAGACAGGGAAATCGTGCGAATGATTGCAAAGAGGTATAGCAGACGCCTATACAGTCCTCTTGACGGTCTTGGATGGAGAGATGAGATCATCCAGGCTCTTGTGGCGATTCCAGAGCACACAGATTAAAAATGTAGCAGCACTCACTTCCTGCAATCAGACCGATCAATGCTAATTATTGCCACAGAGAATCAGTATGTTAGGCCTTCTCATCAGACGCGTTGCTGTGTTACCTGAGCTTTCTCCCGTGATGTACAGCCGGGACAGTGCGATGAAGCCCAGGGCTACCGGTGCCGGAGACTTGCCTCCCAAATTGCTATGCACTGGCGCACCATCCCATATGCTGGAGCGAGTTGAGCTTGCCTGTGATGCATAGTATGACCTGATGCAGCGATCAGCTCTCTCTCTCTCTCTCTCTCTCTCTCTCTCTCTGTATGTGTGTGTGTCCCCTATCTTACCACACCGAAACTACTACAGCCCCTGTGGTCGAAATCCTCTCAGAATTCACCAAAGAGCGAAATTTAATTACCGTGCTGACGACCATGATGTCCACGAAAATGAGGAAGAATGCCAGGCTCACGCAAGCCACAATCCCAGCCAGCTTCAATGCCATCGACATACTCGACTGAGTCGATCTCATTGGATCCTGCGCCCTCTTTACCGGCCTGACTTGCCTGTCCTTCTCCCCTTTCTTCCCCACCGTCAAGATCATCTATCTGGCAATGCCCGTGGAAAGATATCATTGGGCGTCGGCGAAGTCGTGGGCTCGACATGGAGCTCGGAAGACCAAGCTAAGCTTGCGCCACCAGCGAATCAGGATTGTGCGTCCTGGTACAGCTGTTAGAATCTAGGTGAGCGAGGGCAAATACCCGGTAGGCTTCGCTCGACGGGCTTACACCATGGCAGACTCTAGCTGTCATTGATCTAGAGGCTGACCCCCCGTCAGCCTGTGATGGGTCTCAGTGTGGAATCAACGAGGACCCGGGGCAGGCACGTCAGAGTGACCATGGAAGACCATGAGAGCGAGAGAGAAAGAGAAAGGAACAAGACCCTGAAAGGCCAGGGGGGGAACAGATATAATATGACGAGCTATTGAGAGACTCTGCGCCGGGCATATGTGAAGGAGGAGGAACAGGTAGGAAGAAACACGGCAGCAGCCATGTCAGATTGTAAAATTGCAAAACACGTGTATGGCGCAGGACGAAGGGTTGAACCGGGGCCAGCACATCGATGTCTGGATGGGGGCCGATATTTGGATTTCCAGAACACGAAAAACACCATGACTGCTTAAGTACTTAGTAGGTCACATATCGATCCTGCGCTTCTGATCACCCTCTTGTGTGACCCTGCAATGTCTTCCAGATGAAGCATCCCGAGGACAAGCGAGATCAGCAGCACGTCGTGGCTGACCATCCTCAACTTGGTCGCTGGCTTTGGCGCTCTCTTTACCTCTACTAGTACTAGCACAGTCCTACAGCCTCTGCCAAACGCCCAGCTTCGTCTTTGCTGCACCGTCATCGAGCCCAAAGATCCTTCGCCTGGCCATTCTTGAGGTTTTCCGAGAAGGGGGAACAACGAAATTGAAATGAGGTGACCCCTGATGAGTACAGAGAGGTGAAGAGGCGAGGCTCCGCCGTCGAGGACATCATGATTACTTGCTAAACCACTGCATCTTCGTGCCCAGTGTCATAATCAGAATGTTTACTGTTCTTCACTAGACACTGAACGTCCTTGGCCTCATCATCAGATTCGCAGTGCAGCAACAGCAGCCACTGCCATAATCCCAGGGTTCTCTACTTAGACCTTTCAGCAAATGCACCACAACATAAATGCGAAGGTCGGAGCTCTCCACATCCTCTCTCCTATGTCTCTATCCTTTCGTAGAACGGGGATGATTGCAGGGCACAATGTCCCGGGTTAAAGCTACGAATCACGGGTTCTTTTGATCGCTGGAGAAAAACGGATCTTTCGTCGGCCTGCATTGCCAAAGCAGGCAAATAATTACGGCACTGGGATATGCAGCAGGGATGGCAAATACCCCCCTTCCCCTTGACAGGAACCATGGCGGCGCGTCTTGCTGCATGCATCTCGAAAGTCCGGCATAAGCTTTTTTTTCTTGGCAACCTTTCAAAGCATACATTGAAGCAACAACGAACACCGTGTAACAGGCAAAGAAAAGACAAGACACCCCAGAGATACCCGCGCGTGTATTGTGGCGAGATGGTAGATGCTAAGGAGGAAAGTGTAAGATTTCTCGGGCGATCCTGGTCATCTACTGCTTAGTACAGAAGATAGGGGGGGGGGGAACCAGGGCGTGACAGGACTGGGGCACACCCGTTTAGGGGGGTTCTGAGGGGGGGGGGGGGATTATTTAAGCTTTCCGGTGGGTACGGGCGTTAAAGAGGTCTAGAGCGGGCGGCCGCCACGACCAAGCGAATGCTAGTGAAAAACCGCCCAAAAGTGGATGCTGACAGTTGACAAGGGCGCCGGGCCTTTGTTTGCGCGTTACACAACAGAACCACTGAGGGCTGGCTCTGGCGCTATGGGGTGGTTCCCTAATGCAGTCGTACATATAGTAACGATTGGCTCTTTACCAAATTTAGCCGTGGGCGGCGGGCGCTTTACTTTGAGAGACAAGGGCACAAGACGTTGATGGAGGAGGCCCGGGCCGGATGCACGGGAAGCCGGTTGATTGATGATTTGCTTCGCCCGCTCGGTACGTGGCTGAGTGGGTTACTTGATACCGATCTCTGTATCTCAGGGCGGGTATGTCGCAAGAGATTGATATGGAGATTCATCTGAGCGAAAGAGAGAGAAAGAGAAAAGAGAAAAGGACGTTGGTGAAATGGTTATTCAGAAGAAGAAGTGGTGGTTAAATGGTTTTTTTTTTTTTTGGGGGGGGGGGGGACTTACTTCATGGTCTGCTTCATAGTGCTGGCGTTGTGTTTCCTTCTCCTTGTTCTCCTACCTCGGCTGCCACAGCAGATAGTCAATCAAGATGACCCTTCTCTGTCTTCATTTTCTTCTTCTTCTTCATCAACTTCATCTTCCTGCTGACTGCTGAATCTTCTCTCTCTCTCTTAGGTCTGACCCCATCCCACAATGCCCCAGCCTGGTGTGAGCTTGATAGGATCTCACCGAACGCCACTCGGATGTGGTGGATCCTGACGCCCCAGCCCACTCTGTATCCACGGGGATCTTCAAGAAAACGATCATCATTGATTAGTAGTGTCATGCAGTAAGTCTTGTACAATATACTTAGTAGTAATCGTAGGGTGGACTACCTGAACGAACCACAGAGGAAAAAGCAGCCTCGGTATTCTTTAGTGGGCCGAGGAGGGTTGCTTCGCCGACTGAGGAGGAAGATTGTCTCGTGTGTCTGTCAGGATGGGTGGGCGGGCTAACTGATTGGAATCCATCATGGAGTGGAAAAGCTGGCAACCCGGCAGACAGGATCAATGTACTATGTATTACTGTGTCAGAAAGCAGCGGCTGGTTCTCTGGTTCCGAACCCACTGGCTGCTACCACCCGGCTGGGGCGGTGTCTTTTTTCTTTCTCTTCTTCTCTTCTTCTTTCGCGAACGGGCCATTCCAATCCCCGGTCTGCAGTCGAGAACGTGATGGCCATGTCTTACACTATGCACCACAGATATCATAGATCACCACATGCACTTCATGCACACACACACACACATATATATATATCTTGTGTTTTGGAAACCAATCACCAACAAAGGAAAGGAAAAGAAATGAAAGGGGGTGTCGGTCGGAGGATGGAAGGGGATTCAATCCTCCAGATCGCCGGCCTGGTTTGACGGCTCTCGGCAATCTCAGTACAAAGTATCATTATGTGGTTCTGATGTACGTGTGCTTACTCTCCTGCCCAACAAGTACTTAGCATTGCATGTAGTATGTCATGGCGTAAATGCATACTCTGCTCCGTATACCACAGTAGCATTCTCTCCCCCTCTGGTTGTGGGGGCCTTCGACGCTTACCGATGCACGCATGCACGTGCTATGCACATCTCAATATTTTACAAAGGAGTGGGGGCAGCAGGTGGGTTGGACAAAGCTCAAGTCGAAAAAAACTGCCAGATCGAGAGAGGACAATACGACTATGCACAGGTTTTAGAGTTCACGGCGGCCGTGCTCAAGGATAGAAAAAGGCATGGATCTTCCACAGATACCTCCCAGCTTGGCTCCCTCTGCAAACCGAGTTGCGGATACCCCATGGAGGAATGAACGGTCCCACGGTATTGGACATGCCCTGCCAAGACTATTATGTGACTCCTGTGGTGTCTAGCGCCACCTCCTTCAGGATTCCCGTCCTTGCAGAGGAGGAGGGTGGGAGAGCTTTCTCTCACGCATGAGCCCACCCACACTACACATGCCCTCTTCTCTCTCCCTCTCCTCCCCCACCTTTTTCCTTGAGTACTTGGGACAATAATGAGAGACTTGCTAATGGTAGTACTGTGGTCATACTATTCCCAGCTCTGTCTGTCTGTCTGTCTATCTTCTGTTGCCGTGGACAGGATGCGGTCCAGGATGGGGGCAGTATTGTACCCTAAAGTACCACCACCCCAGAATGACGGAGGTTTTAACCCCCTTGAACCCAAACTACGACGCTGGGATTCGGCCATCAGGGTAGCCATGTGCCCTGGCCTGTCCCTGCACATGCGCACCACCATATATGTGCTTTTGCCCTCCTTTGCCTCCCTTTTTTTCTTCCTTTTTTTGTGAATTTCTCATTGGCTTTGCAACGATAACGGTCCAAAGCAAGCACTGATCGTACCATGCTGTACATAGTAGCTATAGCTGTATCCTGGCCTTGTTCTTTTTTGAGGGGGCGCCATGGTCGTGTGTGTGTGGTATGGACGGCTCCTTATGGTCTCTAAATCCCATTTCATTTTCTGAGATCAAAATTGAGTGATTGCACTCTTCTCCCTTTTCTTTTCCCTTCCTCTCTTGCTCTCTCCTCTCTGTCTCTCCATAGTCTCACGAATCGATTCACGGGACCTCATTGTCCTCCTGCTGTATTATCTGGTTGTTATTGTTCTTATTCTTGTTTTTTTTGCGTCCTCATTCTTCCTTATTCCCTTTTTATAACTCCCCTGCCGTCGAATCTCGTGTTTGGTAATCTTATATCCGGAGCCATCGGGAAAGGGCAAAAAAAAAAAGAAAAGGGAAGAAAAGAGAGAGAGAGGAGCTGAAAAGGAAGACAGCCGAAAAAAGAAAAGAAGCCAAGACTGGACCCCCCCCGCTTGTAACCTGGCTCGTTTCTCGGTCTTCCTTCCCTCTCCCAATCTCTCATCGCACCTTCCCCCCCCCCCCTCTCCCCTAAAAACCCAACAATCAACCAACACCAACTACTGCGACTTCAAGCGCCAGAAACGGCGCCATCTCACCCGCGCAAACACGCACGCACGCACGCACACAAACAATTAATTCCACCAGCAGTCCAGCAACTTGGAGCCTGGTCCTGCCTCTCGTGCTGTGCTTGTGGCAATTTCCTCGTTGGTCGTTTTCCTCATGTGACACGAAGAGAAGAAGCCCCCAAATGGCATGAAGCACCCGGACGCCGTCGACGAGCAAAAGGTCTGGATCCACCATCCTGCCGCCGCCGCACCAACCGGTCCCGCCATCATGGCGGCCGCTAATAGCGACACCAACGGTCCCAAGAACGAGAAGGAGGTTTTTGACCACGAGGCCTTCTCGGGCCTCCAGGTCGTCGGCGATGGCCGCCCGCAGATCGTGAGCAGGGAGGCCCCCGAGGTCGTCGCCCCTGGCGATCTGCCCGAGTACGCAGAGCACAAGGCCTTTGGCCGGTATCCTCCGCCCCAGGTCTCGCCTGAGCAGCAATACAACGGCGCTGCTGGCGCCTTCCCCCAGTATCCTGCACAGCAACACCAGCAACAGCCATCACCACCGCTGGGTTCCGCTGTGGCGGCTGGAGGGGCAGGAGGACTGGGCATGGCGGCAGATTACCACTACCACAACGGCGGGAACCCGTTCGAGCCTCCAGGGGCCAAAGTCAGACCCGCGAGGATATGTGGGCTGAGGAGGAAAATGTTCTGGGTGGTGCTGGCCCTGGTGGTCTTTGGCCTCATGGTCGCCATCGCGGTGGGGCTTGGATTGGGCCTGGGCGAGCAGAATAACAAGTCTTCGAGGTATGTTGGAAACATGTTTCACACCCCTCCTCCTCCTCCTCTCCAAGCTTGATCCCTCGAGAAGTCATCTCCAGATCCCGGACTAGGCGGTTCGGCGATGAAGAAAGAGAGGTACAAGAAAAGAGGTCGGCGAGCGGGACGGCTCGTCAAGACCTCTCTATCTCGCAACAAAGAAAACTGCGCGCGCAACCGGTTCCGGAAATCAACCCCTCCTCTCTAACACTGCTGACGTCTCTCTCTCTCTTCTACACAGTGCCAGCAACTCGACAGCAACCGCAACCACCTCATCGACAACCACAGCCCTCCCCGCCGCGACGGCCACAGCCACAGCCACCGGCAACACGGACATCATCTGCCCGACGGCCAACCAGACGCTGTACACGCTGGCGACGCAGACGAGCAAGAAGTACCTGGTGCTGTGCGGGCGCGACTACAACAGCGACAGCGGCGCGACGGACCTCACGTCCATGAATATTACCACTTTTGAGGGCTGTCTGAACGAGTGTGGGAACCTGGAAGGCTGTATTGCTGTGGGCTGGGGGACTTACTATGGTACGAATACATGCTGGCTCAAGAGCGGCATTGGGACACCGAATCAAAGCCAGGACTGGTATGCAGCAGTCGAGGATGACTCGGGGTGACAGAGAGAGAGCGACGTGTGAGAGGACGATGGGTTTGTTTGGGCAATGAACTTGATTTATTTTTAAAGAGGGACAGGATGTAACGGAACAAGCGATATTTCCGAGCATGCTGCTGGCGTCACAGGTATTGTGCCCATCCGTGCATTATTGTTTAAAAAGGCACGATTCAACCACATATATATATATATATATATTTATCTATCTTATCTATCCCTTCCCCTCCCTCTTGTTCTTCCTCTCCAGGAGAGCGAGCAAGCATTTCTTTGGGCGTTTTCCCCTCTGCTTCAAGAGAGATATGAAACGAGTGAAAAGTAAATAGGCAGGAAAATCCAAGATGCATATGAAATGCCAGAAACCCATCCAGCCCGCAACATGTAACCCCATCCAATTTTCCAGGAGAGAAATAAAGAGCGAATGTCCCCCACGATTGTCTACCAAAATGAACGCCTTCCAACGACCGTCAAAAGTGCACATAAAGAGCATAGAAGATCCACCCCAAGCTGCCTGCCTTGTCGAGACGAACAACCTCTCTTTCCCTCCTTCTCACCTCCTCCACACCAACGCCAGCCAAGCAGCAATACGATACCCAGCAATAATCCCAATCATGATGCCCACATTCTTGCCCAGATAGCCAGCCTGGTACCCATACTGCGCCAGCACGCCGTCCCCGGCAATCAAGCACCGGTCCGCCAGCGCAGTCTGGTACATGCAGTTGCACCCGGCCCCACACGAGTACGCCCGGCCGTGGAACTCGTTGACCATCATGCCCTCGAAGACGTATTTTTGGTAGTCCCAGTAGCTAAAGACGTACTTGTAAAAGACGTTGAGCACGGTGGGCGAGACCATGAAGCCGTTGACGCACATCCAGAGCCCGTTGGCAAAGGCGACCAGGGCCAGGGCGACGACGAAGTTGGGGAACAGGCTGGACATGAGCACGACGAGGCCCTCGGCGGCGAGGAGGTCGAGGAACACCCACATGACCCAGGTGAAGAAGGCCGTGGCCGTGGGCTGGAAGTTGGACAGCCAGTAGGAGATGGCGGAGAAGCCGAGGGCGATGAGGAAGAGGTAGGGGATGCCGATGAGGAAGTTGGAGACGACGAGCTCGGCGGCGCCGTAGAGGCCGTTGTGGAACTCCTTGACGTATTGGTTGCGGTCCTCGATGAAGGCGGGGACATAGGCTACTGCCATGAAGGACATGAAGGCTCCGCCGAAGAACTGATAAAAGTCATGAGACAAGAAATTTGAAAAGGAGCAGAAGGAACCCATTGAAAGGAAGGTGGGATGATGGGAAAAGCGTTAATCAACAGACACTTACAATGGCGTTGATGTAGGGCTGGATATACTCCTGCTCCGTCTTGAGCCGAACCCACACCGTCCCCATCATGATGGCCAGCCCAAGGTACATGGCCATGCGCACCCCATAAGCAATCACATCACGATAACTCTTGATGAACGACCGATGGAGCAGGGTCAGCACCAGGCTCGCGAACCCAGGCTTCGTCTCCTCCACGGCCACCATCTCGAGGGACGAGGTGCTGCTGCCCTGCCGCACGTGGTGGCGTGGGTGATGGTCCTGGTGCTGGTGATGCTGCTGGGCCTCGCACCCTCTGATGATGTTGGACAGGTGCTCGGCCATGGGGGAGGACGCCCAAGCCTGCTGCATGGCCCCCAGGCGGCGCTGGGATGGTTGTCCTGCTGCCTCGCCTGAGACGAAGTCGACGTTAACCTGCTCCAGGAGGAACTCGGCTGGGTTGACGTGCAGGGGAAGAGGGTGGCCCGCGAACTCGTAATACGGACCAATGGCGTGGATGGGGCCGAAATAGTGTGTCTGGCCGCCCGAGAGGAGCATGAGCTTGTCGAAGAGGTTGAATGTCGAGGTGGACGGCTGGTGTATGCTGGCCACGACGATGAGCTTTTGTTGTTGGGAAGGGTTTGCAGTGTCAGTCTTGATGTGAGTCCCAAAACACATTCTCTCTCTCCCCCCCCAGCGAGAAAGAGAATAAAGGATTTGAAATTTGAGAGAAAAAAGAAGAAAAAAAAGTAGAACCCCAGCAAGGAGCCTTTCTCACTCACATTATTCCGCTTAGCAACCCCCTTCAGGTAGCTAATAACCTCAAAACTAGCCACAGAGTCCAACCCACTCGTAGGCTCATCCAGGAACAGAATCCGAGGGCTGGTAATAAGCTGGCTGGCAATACCAACCCTCCGCTTCTGCCCACCACTGATCCCCTTCCGGATCGGCGTGCCAACAATGGTGTCCGCCTGCTCGCGCAGCCCAAACGCATCCACCAGCCCGTCCACCCGCGCCGCCCTCTCCCGCCTCGTCAGTGACGACGAGGCGCCTGTGCCCCCCGACAGCCTGGAGGCAAAGGCCAGGGTCTCGCGCACCGTCAGCGACCCGATGAGGGCGTCGTCCTGCTCGACGAAGCGGCTCAGCTGCCGGAACGCTGTTGGGGAGGGCACGGTGCCGTTGACGAGGAGCCCGCCGCTGACCTTGGCGGCTCCTGTGCCACGGGAGGCTAGCACGTTAAGGAGGGTTGTCTTGCCGCATCCGGACGGGCCCATCAGGGCAAGTATCTCGCCTGAGAGAGGGAACGATAAGGACATGTTCAGCATTCTGTTTTCATATATGAGAGAGAGAGAGAGAGAGAGAGAGATGTGTCGTGCTTGAGGAGGAAAGGACAGGAGGGGGTTTGTTTGGTCGTCCTTCTTTCTTCTGCTTCTTCTCCCTCCTTTTCCTTTCATGAGTACTCACCAGCCTGAACATGACCCTCGACATTATCCACAATCACCTTGGGCTGTTTTGTCGCCCTGTCCTTGACGGTGACGGTGACGCCACGCCACGAGATATTGTTCACCGTTGTGTTCCGCAGGTGGGCCTCGGTGGCGGCGTGCAGCTCGACGTCGACATACTTGGACTCCTTGACAACGGCCGACTCGCCCTCGGAGCTGTAGGCACATCGTCCGCTGCTCGCCATATCTTCTTGAGTTGGTAGATAATCCGGGATTGCCGGACAAAGGGGTAAATTGATAAGGGGGGGAACAAAAGAAGGAGACGAAGAATAAGAAGAGAAAATGAAGATTAGGGATGGGAGAGATTAAAAGGGAAAGAATAAGAAGGGAAAGAAACAATAATCGCTGCTTTCAGAAAAGACAACAATTGATTGTTAGCAAGGGTGCGAGAGAAAGGGATCCCGTTTCAAAAACAAAGATCAACAAGGCTATTATAAAGGCTGGAATGTCGTTGTCGATGAATGTTTTACGAGAAAACCAGGCCTGGCGAGGCCCCTCCACTCCCCTCGGCTGAACTGGCTCCCTTTGCAATCAACCCGCAGCCCCCCACACGAGAGAATAGGAAAAACAAGATACAAGAAAGAATTGTGGTCTGGCTGACACTGTGGAGGGCACCCGAGGAGGAGGAGCAGCAACAGCAGCAGGAGGAGGAGCTGGAGGAGTAGCAAAGCTGGACGGAAACGGCCGCTTATGGAACGCTGACGAGTATCCCGAACGTCATCGTCGGCGATGAATTTAGGTTCTTACCAAGACCAAGGTCCCCGAGAGTGAGAGAGTGAGAGAGGATGGGAACCTGGTTTCTTTGTGTTCCCTTTGATATTCGTGTGGACCAGAGAAAAGAAGAGAAGATAAAGATAAAGGAGTGAAAGGGAATATTATCATCGTCAGGCGATGGAATGTGGTGTAGCCAAATAAGCCTGTTTCCACGCCGCGTTCCTCGCTTGCAGTAGTACTGTCCTGCAATAGTGACTGTAGTAGATTAGTATGTAGTATGACCTTCGTTTTTCTTCTTTACAACTGCTGTCAGACATACAAAAAAGAAGAGACATACAGTACAGACACTCGGTCAGCCGCCCACCCATCTCACTCACCTACGCCCTCCTTCAACCGAACCGAACCCACCCTCCTGAGAGCCACGAGCACCGTGCAGGAACACAATTCCTCGTGGGGCGGGCCGTCTTTCACGTGCCAGTGTGTGAGTTTGGGTGTGTGTCAGTGTGCTCTTGACACATCCCTCGTGAAAACGCCCGTCCATGTCTCTGTCCCGAGCCGTGTGTTTTCTCGCGTACACTTGTACTTCCTAAAGTACATAAGTGGAGGGCCATAAGAAGAAGAAGAAAAACTGTATCCCTTTGGTCGGCTTGTTCGCTTCAGGGCCAAGCCAGGCAGGGGGCCTGGAGACGGGGCGGGCTGCACACTGAATGGCAGAAGTAAATCTCACTGCTGCACAAAAAGCAGAGGGACGATGTGTTTCGCGCGTGCCCTTGCCCCTGCCCTTGCATTGCATCGGAACCAAATTAATTTTTGGCGCCGTGCGGCTGACGTAGCGCAACGCTGTGCCAGGCTGTGTTATACTGTATGCTGTGTGCATGAGTGTGCCCATGGGTGGTGGGTGGTTTGAACCAAAGGCAGAGACAAGATTCTGATCTCTCTCTCTCTCTCTCTCACACACACACAAAGCCCATTCCTTTAGCAGGTGAGCTTGGATTTTTCTTCTTTCTTTTCTTCTTCCTTTGCTCACCCGTCTTACCCACCACCACAGTCACACCTTCAGCGGGCATCTTGGTGGTCTCCAGGACAAAGCCGCCGCTCGGAAGAATGCTCCTCACTCAGTTTTGACCCTTCCGGGTATAGTTCTTGGTACAGAGTAATAGGCAGAAGGAAGAGAAAATATACCAACTCATCTATGCCGATATAAAAATAGCAGGTTCCAGTGGTCACCGCTGTGTAATCCGGGCCTCGGGGACTTGGAAAATACAGACTGATCAAATGATTAAATGCTCAGTCAAGTCGACGATGGACTTGGTCGTACCAAGTCGAACAAAGCATGAGTTTTCTCCGATGTGGCCCCCCCCCCCCCCTTGTTGGTGAGACGAGGCGGTCGGGTGCTTTCTCTGTCTGTCTTTTGCTTCTACAGCATGACCTTTCGAGTCTCACCTTGTTCTCTGGTCTCTTCTTTTTCTCCTTACCAAACCCCCGCCAAAGAAAAAAACCAAAAAACCCCCCCAACCGAAAAGCAAGGAAAAAGGAAAGAAAGGGGAAACGGCCAATACAACCTGATCGCTTCTCCTTCCTGTTTTATGTTTCGGAGGTCGCTTTGAATATATTCAGAGTTTTAGTAGCCCTGCCCCCTGTCAAGACAGGGAATGTAAAGTGCACGTGTTTTAAGAATACTTTTTTCTCACTTTTGTAGCGCGTGCGCCGGAATGAAGTGTGTTGCTGCTGCTGCTGCTGTTGTTGTTGTTGCTGTAGTAGTACACACATGCACGTCAGCCTTTCCCGACGTTGTCCTCCCAATCCTTTCCAAAACAAAAATACGTGGTCTTTCTTCTCGTTACAGGGTCAGCCTCTTCCCGTGTTGTTACCTTCTCCAAATCAAGTTCTTGATCCAAGATATATAAATATATGTATGTTTGCTTGTGCGTTTCTTTCTCACTACCCCGGAATATTCCTTCACTGCGGTGCCGACGTGACGGCGGACAACATGGAGTCGATCTCACTCATGACGTTGTCGTCCACATTCAGGCTGTTGATCATCTCGGCCTGGGTGAAGCCGATCCAGAAGGCTGGGGTGAGCTGGGCGGCCTTCTTAGCCCTGTATATCTCCTGTGCGACGCCCTTGACCTGGCCGCAGGCGGTGGCGGCGGCCTTCCAGATGACGCTGAGCTTGGACAGCGCGCCGATGCTGAGGCGGATCTGCTCGCGCAGGTCGTCCTCGTCCGGAATGAAGTACAATGCCCACTTGGATAGGTGCACGATGGACGCCATGGTGATGACGCACGTGAAGAAGTGCGTGTGGTGCTGCAGCGGCACTGCGTACGTGATCATCCTGGCAATGTCGCACGCAGCCGTGATGGTGTGCCGGGTGTGCGAGTTGAAGGCGTCACCTGTGGGCACCGCACGGTACGGCGCACAAGAGTTGACGCTGCGGGCAGGGGAGGCATCGAGTTGGGAATGGGGCTGATGAAGCATGATCGTGCATCTAGAAACGAAGAGCAGAAATGAGAGGGATTATCAGCCGCCGCAGGTCATCGTGGATGGGTTGAGGCTGGGACACGGCAGGGGAGGGGAAGTATCACTCACGCAGTTGTGATAAAATGGGCCTGGAAGAGCATCTCATCAGGCGCGCAGCTCTTGTCGATGGGATCTCTCTTCCCCGGTGGCAGGTGTAGCCTCCAGTTGGTCAGGTGCGTATCCATCTTGACCAGGTTCTCGTCCTCGGGGAACATGATGGGAGGGCACCTCATGAAGCGCCCGAGGTTGCGGATCGCGGCGATACGGTAGGCAAAAGACGAGAACGTGCGGTCCTCACCGCTGAAGACCTGGTCCTCAAAGTCCTCTAGGTACATCGGGTGTGGTATGTTCTACGCGGACAACATTTCTTAGAGTCAGATCATCCAGCCACTAGAAGAAAAGAAAGGATCAAAAGGAAAGAGAAAATAAGGTACCACGAATGCAGAGGCGGAAGGAAGGGGAGGGAAAGGGCTCTTGCTGCTATCAGCTCCCCTTGACTTACCCCTGAGAGGTACTCTGACTCCTCGCAAGGGAGGCCTGGGAGCGTCCCGATGGCGGTTGCATCGTAGAGATAGAAGTTGGTGACCCGGTGGACGCCGGCAACCATGCCGTCACAGACGTAGAGATCCCACCACGTGCGCCGCCAGCTCTCCTCAAGGACAGGCAGGCCCCGCCCGTGGAGCGTGGCGTACTCTCTGGTGTTGAGGCCGATCTCGATGGCTATCCTCTCGGCCTCGCCCAGCAGTTCCCTCGCCTTGTCCTGCTGGCAACTCCCATCCAAGGACACGATGAGTAGCAGCAGGGCCTGGACGAGAAAGCCGTCCCTGCTGGTGGCAGGGGACTGGCACAGGCGCAGGGCTTCGTCCAAGTATGAGGCCCGGGCCGGCCCGGCCTGCAGGAACAAGGAGCCGACGTATCGCATGGCTGTCATGAGATGCTCCAGCTTCTGGCCCGTCTCGCGCACATGGCGGGCCAGGTGCTCCTTGGGCAGCACGAAGGGGTGGGCAGCATGGTAGTGATAGTAGAATGAGTCAAAGCACTTGTCCTCGATGCTGATGATGGGGGCCATGGGCGGCGCGCCGTGCTGGACGGCATCGAGGGGCGTAGAGAAGGGTGGGTTTCTGTACAGCTGCAGATGGTTCATGGACGACGCGGCCGACAGGAAGGGGGCGGCGGCTCCGGCTGGGGTAGAGCCGTTTGTCGTGGTGCCCCCGGTGAAAGCGGTGCTGGTCAGGCCCGGGGCGATGCCGGCTCCCAGCAGCATGGGGCAGGTGTCTGGGCCGGGGCCCTGCGCGCCGGGAGGGACAATATCACCACCGCCCCTGGCATCTGGAGACGAGGAAGCGTGGCGCTTGTTGGGGTTCGGGCCCATCCCTCTGCGCGGGCCCTTGTAGCCTCTGCGCGAAGCGACGTAGACGCACTCAATAGCCGAGCTCACGCAGCGGGCGCAGGGGGTGTTGCCGTCACACTTGAGGTGTTTGGCACGCTATTCATGAGCGAGAAGAAAAAAAGAGTCTTGCATCAGTCGATCCATCGCCATAAACATAGTCCGACTTGTGTGTGTGTGTGTGTGTGTGGGTGTGTGTGTGTGTGCGCGCTGGGGGAGAGGGTGAAACGGGGGCGCGTAGGGCAGCGGAGAGTATGCTCTTACACAGCCAAGGCATGCCGCAGGAACCGAGGGAGCAGCATTGGCAGGCGCAGATTGAGAAGCTGCATCTGGAGAGAGGCGACTGTCGGAGGCTCCTGAGCCATAGACTGCGCCTTGGTTAAAGTCGCTGACCTGCGACTCGAGGGGCGAGTCTGAGCTCGATATCGATCGCGCCGGGCGCGGTGGAGTCGCCGTCCCATATAAGTCCATAGTCATGGTATATGTATGAAGCATGAATGGAAGCTGTGTTTGTAAAGATATCTAAATAAGTGGTGTATGGAGGAGTATTAAGATGAAGGAGAAGAAGAGAAGAAAAAAGTTCCAACAGCTGCCCTTAGTTTGAGAGGAGGAGTAGAGACGGGCAACCGACCAAGGCTGCACGATGATGGGGCCTTGTGGGAGGAGGCGACGAGAATCTGGACCCAGCGTATGTATGTATACTGTAGCGGAAATCGAGCCGATGCTGAGGTGGATGGAAGGAATTAAATAGTTCGTAGTGAGTAAGGGTGGATGGGTAACCGTCTGTATCTTGCTGAGTCCTTGTTTTGGTATGAAAAGTGCAGTGACAAGTCTGAGTAGGAGTGGAAGTGGATTTTGGGTTGAGTTGGAAAGAGTGTGGTTCCGGTGGTTGCAGAAAGAGGGAAGGAGAGGCCAACCAAAAGTGGTGAGGTGAGTGCTTTCCCTCTCAAGGATGATCCGGATCTCAAATTCTTGACGTGACTTCCTACCTACCCCGACCTCGCCACTTGGCAACTTCTGGCGTGCTGTAGCTCCAACGACCGTCGACTCTCTGTTCTCTTCTTTTCTTTTCCTCTTCTTTTCATTTCTGTTTTTAGAAGCACAATGGTTCTGATATATTTTCTTTTTCTTTTCTCTCTCACTCTTCAAATCCTATCTAGAGCTGAAGTAGTAAGGGTGATTGCTGCTGCTGATTGATGGAGAACAGCTGACCTCGTCCGTCCCTCCCTGGACCTTAGTTGCCACGGCAGAGGGTGCAGTGGACTAGGGCGCAATCGCTGCAGCAGGCATACGTCGGAAGTGGGGGGACGGGATGGGATACGAGAAGGGGGGACGGGATCACAAGAGAGAGAGAGAGAGAGAGAGAGAGAGAGAGAGAGAGAGAGACGGACAGGAGGCACAGAGAGAGAGGGCGAGGAAAGGGGGGAATTGGATTGGATGGGACGGGACATGGAAGGAAACAGAGCGAGAGAGCAAGTGGCAGAGGTGGCTTGCCGTTGGTGTTGCGTTCGTGCTCTTCCTTGTGCAAGCCCACTGCAGGAAGGAGGATAGGTTGGCTCTTCTGCCCCAGTCTCGTCTCGCAACTCCGCCGCCGTACATGATACTAGCATCAACCTGCAGTGCCTCGACGCCTGCTGTAGGACAAATAGGCTGCCGAGCCTGGCTTGTCTGGCTTCTCCTCCGGTGCAATGACTAGGTAAGTACTACTGCACACCGTAGTAGGCCCAAAGTCTCACTCTCTGTCCGCTCTCCTCTCTCTCTGTTCTCACACTCTCTCTGTGTGTTTGCTAATCATCCTCGTGTCACCACGCTGCAGATGAGCACTACGAGCCGTTGACCATCCACCTCCCTCTTTGCCTTGTTGGCCCGGGGCTAGTCCGCGTATCTAATATATGTGCGTGGCGATTCACCCACGACTCAGTGCTTTTTGTTTGATCTCTCTCTCTCGCACACACACAACACACACCGTCTCTTATCTCACTATCATCCAGGTCCGTCGAGGGGAGAAACAGAGATTGGCAGGAAGAAGGTGTGCGGAGTCTTGTTTAAAACTGCAGCTTTGTCAGGTCCCGATGCGACCTTGGGTCCTTGTGTCCCTGGCCGGAGGAAAGGCAGAGCCACTCACGATCTCCCTCACCCATGCACAGCATACCACCATGCACTGCATATCATCCATCCATGCCTACACGAAATTTCTCCGAGCACCACACGGAATATCCTCTCTCGTGCCCGCCACCCGCCCGATGCACTTCCTCTCGGCAGGGAGCTGCCTGCCTTGGCTGGCCGTGACCATCCAGAGGCGTCAGATGGTCTATCCGGTTTATCTCCTGACACCAGAAGCAACCCTCGTCCCTCTGGGCGGCAGCATCGAGCGTGCTGCTGTGTGGTTGGGGTGTGTGCGTGGATAATCCAAGCCAAGCCCATGCTAAAAGGACAGACACGGCACGATCATCATGTGCTGTGCTATCATGATCTCCAGGTAAAACCCAATGTGCCTCTCCCTTCCAACCCCCTCTCTCGCCATGTGGAGTGAGTTCCGCACCAGACAAACCAAAAATCTCACGATGCCGTCCCTCCTGGCGAGGGGCGTGATACATATCCATAGATACCATTGGATTATGATGATCACCCGCCGCACGTCCCGTTGTCTTCTTCACGCCGAGAGTGCTTCCCGTGACATGAGCAAGAAGAAGAAAGTCTCAAACCAGCCTCGCAATCTCAAGAAAAGGTACATTGGAAGAGAGACAAGACGAGGGATGGATGGGGGGAACTTCTGGGCGGCGGGGGGGTGAGCGGGCCCAGGTGCTTTTTTCCCTCTTTTTTCCCCCTCTCCCCTCTCCTTCGCTCTCTTTTCCCCCTTCTCTCGACCAGCCCTCCGCTGCAGCCGGCCGAGGATCAAAGCCAGACAAGTGTTTCGGATCGGTGCAGTCACGGGTTGGTTGGTTGGTTGGTCGGAATCCCAGCTTCTCGAATGGCGTTGGCGTCACTTGTGGTCTCAGATCCTACGCTGCTGTGGAAGGCAAGAAAGGCGGCGACCCCCTCCGCCCCCCCCCGGGTTTCTATGACTGGAGCTCGCTGCAGTGATCGTACAGAAGGACTGGCTATACACGTCACCGTCAAACCCATTCACGATTCCAGGAAGGGATCAATTGTTTCACTTTTATGCGGGGTCTCTTTCATACCAAAATTTTTGGCTAGGTTCTCCTCTCTCGACCTGTTTGCCCTCGTCCCGTTCATCACCATTCTTAGAGTTCTATGTATGGCACTTAATTCTTTTTAAATTAAGAATGAGCTGCATACATCATGATGCCCTTCCCTCTTTAGGTCACCATGTTTTTTATGTTCGTGCCTTTCCATGTTCGCAGGGGCTCTCGTCCTATTGTGAATCACTGGTGTCTGTTTCCTGGTTCGCCTTAATCGTACAATGCATTTAGTAAACTTTCTCTCCCATCTTGCTATCTCTCTCATTTTCCTGTGTATTTGTTGATGTGCCCAATGCCGCGGTGGCAAGGGACAGCGTTGGGAAGGCTTCAGTTTGACACGACGGCCTTGCAGTCCTGCTCGCGAACACTCGTTAGTGAGACGCATAACTAAAAAAGTCAGACTCACTCACCTTTATGAAGAATCAGCCCATCAAGACATCTCCCTCTCCACCTCCCTCTCCAGGGCTCACATCTCCGTCTTGTCCTCCACAGTGCCAGCCTTGGCCGAGTCCACCGTCATCGTAGTCCGCGCCGCAGTCAGGCTAATGTAGTCATCCCCCATGAGCATCTGGATATCATCCCGCGGCAGCAGAGAGATAGCTCGGCTCTCATCGCCTGCGCCGCCCGCCGTAACAGGCTCCTCCTTTGAGTCGAACCGGTCAAGGAACTCAGCAACGGTGCAGTCATTGAACCTGCCCGCCGCCCGTCCGCCACTCACCAAGATCTCCTTCTTCATCCGCCACTCGAGCGCGTCGACCTCGACAGTTTCGTTCATGACCAGGTGATAGACATGCACAGTCTTCTCCTGTCGGAACCGGATGCATCTGCCGAGAGCCTGCTTCATCTGCGCGTCCCATTCGTTCTGGCTGCGCGTGATCAAGGGAGACACGAAGAGGATGTGGTTAGCGTTGTGCAGATTGCTCCCTGCCGCCTGCTCCGAGTTGATCATCTGCACGAGCACGCGCACGCCGCCCACTTTGAATGTTTCCAGGGCTTCGGATTCGCCTTTGAGGAGATCCTGGCGCGAAACGTGTGTGATTTTGGGGTTGCTTTCCGCGAGAGCCCGGTATACGCCGTCCATGATGGTCTTATTCTGGACGAAAATGACTACCTGGTCACCTGCAGGCATAACGTTAATGAGATTCACAATCATGGTTGCCTTGGGGCCCTGGTGCTCTGTCTGCGGGTCGAGGTAGTGGGCAGGCTCCGATTCCAGAGCGCCCTGGCCCAGGTCGTCGGCGCGTACCATACGAGCTGGCTCCAGGAGTTTACTGAGGGGGATGCACACATCCACGAGCGGGTGTGTACAGCCGCGGACGCCACAGACGGCGGTGTCGAGGGAGGTGCCTTGGGGAAGCGAGCAATGGACATGGCCACAGAGAAGCGAGACATAGTGTGTGTGCAGGGCCTCCTCTTCCTCCTGTTGGGGGCCAGTTGTAGTGTGCTCTTTTGTGCATCGCCACTTCTGCTCTATGACCTGCCAGATGACGCGCTGCAAGTTCTTCTTGCAGTGGGCGACCACGAGCCGCTCGAGGACGACGGAGAGCTTGTCGACTGTGTGCATCAGCTGGTCAAAGCAGACCTCCATGCTGCCGCCCCGGATGCGCTGCTTGCCCTCCAGGGGAACGTCCTGGATAGTGGGCAGACAGCCTTCTGGCGAGATGTAGTAGTCCTCTGTGGCCTTGCCGGCCTCAGCCATAATCACACGATTTCTAAGCAGTTCCATAGAATCGGTGGACTTGGCGACGAGGCCTAGCCGCGTGCATTCTTCCTGCCAGTCAGTCTTGGTAATTCTCGTCTTCTTGGTCCTGCGCCTAATCTTCGCCTCGACCTCAGTACTCGTACTGGGGGGTATGTTGTTCTGGTCCTGGAGGCGGGCATTGTCATGCTCTCGCATCTGGTCAAAGCTGAAAGCAGAATGAGATGCCTGTTCGTCCGATGAGGGTCGCTGCAGCTCTCGAATTGGCACAAAGGGGTGTTTCACTTCGTCGAGCTGCGCGCTCCGGAATTTGATCTCCCATGGGACTTTGTGGTCCCATTCCATCTTGAGGATTTCCTGCACATACACAGGAAGTTGACGCTCCTGGATCCTGGCAACGGAGAACCAGCGTCTCGAGTGGAGTGGTGTCTTGGTCAGGAGTTTGCTGAACCTGTGCAAGTATTCTTTCTTCTTCATCACAGACGACTGTCTGCCTTTCTGGGTGGGCTCCAGCGTCGCGTTCGGGGCGGTGCCAAAATCCATCCGATCCCACAGCTTACGAACCATGCACCTCCAAGCATATTGATTAGGGCTCGGCGGCAGGGCAGATGATGAGCTATTGGTCCCGTCTTCGATGTCCCCCAGCTGTTTGTGGAAGTCGTCGTCCCAGATCAATATGCGCAGGGCGGACTCGAAGGCGTCCCAACCACAGTACTGCGCAACGTCCAGCTCTAGGATGCTATTGATAGCGAGCTCGAGGGTCTTGTAGTAGTCAAAGTGCCGAGCCTCCTGGCTGTCCATCTTGGAGGTGTGTTCACGGAGGTTGATAAATGCGTTCCGGTAAGCCAGGTATAAGGCCTTCCCAATGAGCTCGCGGCCGAGATCTTCTAGATCTCGGATGCTCTGTTTGCTCATGGCGTAGATTTCTCTGGCAACTTCAGTAGCAGACTGGACACTCTGCACAGCAGCATTGGCAGATTGGTCTTGGACGTCTTTGAACGAGGATGAGGCGCGAAGGGTCAAGGCCTCCATGGCCCGCTCCGTGCCCAGCACCTTGACCTTCCAGTCGACAAGACTCATCAGACGGCGGCGGGAGTCAGCTGCGACCATGTTTCCATTGAAGGTTCGGCTGCTGAGTTCTTGCTGCAGCTCCAGATATGCAAGCAACGAGTTGGTCGACATGGACAGCACGATTGGCTTCTGCACAGAGTTGATCTCCTTCATGACCCGGACGTTCTTCCTCATGAACATGGCCACAAATTCGAGAGCCTGCTGGTGCCGCTCCTGCAGCAGCCTCGACGAGTTACGGCTTTGGTATAAATGCGCCTCCTCGAGTGTGGAAAGGGGACGTGTAGGAGGGTGGTCGCAGATGGGAGGTTGCCGACCATTGACAAGAGACAGAGGACCAGCTAGGTGAACGTTGAAGAGGTAGGCGATCTTGCAGATGTCTCCCAGGGTTGTCAGCGGGGGCGTACCAGATAACATCCACTTCGACAGCGTCGCAACATTGGCCACGAATTCGGTTACTCGGATATTCTCGTAGGGAAACTCGTCCCAGATCACACGCGAAAAGCTGAAGAATTCCAGGAGCATCAGCGGTCTCCAGCTAGACAGAGAACCAGAGGGTGCAAAGGACGACGTATCATCCTGAAAGTTGGCCAGATTCGAGCGCAGAGCCACCAGGGTGGAATTGTATGCAGCCGTACTAGATGTCTGGTTGAGCGCAGCCACCTGACCCCGAACATGGTGAAGTGCCTTCAGTGCTTGCTTATACCAGGCACGATAGAGTTTGGGCACGGCTGTGACATCGATTCCATTGGGATCGCAGTACTTGAAGAGTTCTGCCAGGTAACGAGGCTCCTGGAAAATCTTGTTGCTGCAGATGATGATGTCCGCATTTCGAAATGCTGCCACACTCATGCTCTGTAATTGGGCGCAGGTCTGAATGACGCGCACGTTATAGCCGCCGTGCAGGAAGCGCGTTGCCTCCTGCTCCCACTGGCGAGTGAGTTGGTTAGGGACGATGACCAAGGTAGCGTGCAAGTGTATCATGTCGGTGAGCTGATCGTTGTTCTTGCGGAGTTCCATGAATTCTGTACGGTCTGTTTCGTACTGCCTGTCGATGAGTCCAAGGCTCACGGCAGTCTTCCCAAAACCAACACTATCCGCCACGACTCTACCGAGACGAGTGATGTGTCTTGAGACCTGCGCGACAGCCCGAAGACGTAGATCGCTGATGTATACTTCTGCCAGCTCTCGCTCTGCAAATCCAAGCTCGTCACTTATGCTCTCCCGCTCCAGCATCCACTCGAGGGAAGCTAGCTGTTCATCGAAGAGCGCCTCACCCTGTCGGAAACCTTGAGGTTGTGTGACCGCCCGACCCAGATCCTTCAGAGACTTCGGGGCCTGTATAACGATCGCGGGGAGCTCAGGTCGCGGGTCTTCCAGTACACCAAACTCCAAGGCAAAGGTGGCCCTTGTCAGATCGGTATCCTCATAGTATGCAGGGTGTTCGGGAAGATGAGATCGCGCCTCTTGCATCAGGGTCTGCGCGCGTCCAACGATTCGGATGTCAATATAAGAGACTGCCGCCTTCTTCTTGCTGTCGGGGACGAGAGCAGCATCGACATTATGATCGATGCGAAGAGCTGAGGGCTTGCTGCTGATGTTCACATCGTAGACTTCCTGGTCATCTTTCTGGTGTTTCGCCACAACAGACCCAAAGGTTCTGGATCCTGATGCGTCTGCCTTCTGCCAGACTACCTTGGGCATCTTTGGGGCGCAGCGTTCACAGTCGCTCGTCAGGTCCTCCTCGGCGATCTGCATCCTGCCGTTATAGACTCCATCCTGCTCGAGAGCGAGGACTGCGCGCTCGATCGCGGCGTAGCAGGGTCCGATCAGTCGGTTGAACTCGGCCAGGTCAAGCTGCTGTGTCAAGTCGAGGTCCTTCACCTTCTTCAGGGTAGTGGCGATGGCTCCGTCGCTCTTTCCAAATATGGGCAGGGACATGGTCACCAGAACCTGGTCTCTCTGGCAAGACCCCTCACCAGTAGCGTCGTGTGCCGCTGCAGATACTTCGAGGCCGCCAGATGGAAGGTCTCGTGTCAAAAGACGGAAGTCTGCTGGGGGGCACGACGGAAAGTCCTGCAGGGCCAAGTCGTTTACATCGTTGTTGATGAAGGCAGGGACCTTGATCGGGTGCTCCTGAGGGCTGATCCACCGGCCTGTGAGGTAGGCAGACACGACAAACTCCTGGTCTAGGACAGGCTTATCGCCAGCCTCCATCTTCTTGATGATCTGGTGGATCTGGTCGTCAGCGTTGATTCGGAGCAGGACTGGTCGACACTCTGCTGTGGGCGTCCTGCCCATCTCACGGTTGACGGCCGAGATGACGAACTCGTCCTTGTTGGCAGGACCAACGGGGTTCACGTCCTTGAACATAAAGAGCTTCTCAGCAGCAGGGCCATCATTGCAGACCCAGAAGGCGTCCTCGGGAAAGCCGCACTCGGGGTGATACGTCCACGTGGTGCCCTGCAGGGGCTGAATCAGGTTCTGAACGTCGTCATGCAGGCCCTCGATGTCAGAGAAGATGAAGGACAGCTGGAGGCTGCGACGGTCGTCTAGGAGGCGAAAGCAGAGCTCGAATTTGGTCTCGAAGGGCAGCCAGAAACTCCAATCCTCGGGGAACTGGCTGGGGGCGTTCGGACGGAGGACAGCACGGGCGATGGGCTGGCTTGTCTTGTGGCGGCTGCCCGAAAGTTTCTTTCCTACCTCGGACCACTGGTCAACGTGGAGGTACCAGGTGAGCTTCTTGTCGTCGTCGTCGTCGTCACTGTTGTCGAGTATGACCCGCAGGATGAAGCTGTCCTTGGCGACGTACTCGATGCGGACGGCGTCGGTGACCTCGATGAACTTGAGCTCGTAGGTGGTGCTGCTGAGACCGTCGACGACCGCGCGAGCGAGCACGGCCGACTCGGGCAGCTCGCACGTCGATGAGACCAAGATGCGCGCCAAATGAGCGGCGTCATCTTCGCCCATTGTGGAAATCATGGGCAGAACTGCAGGAAAGAACTTCCGCAGCCTATCCTCTGCGCTAGCATAGGTCAACGATCCGATCTGGTCGAAAGACTGACCCGACTTTACCAGCGCATGCCCTGGATTGCCCTTGCAGGACTTGCAAAGCCAAGCGCCGCACACCTCGCAGACGAAGAGCTCCATGCTGCTATACGAGAGGATATGATAGCACTCGCAGCGGCGGCGTGCTATCTTTCCGAGACTGACAATCCGCGCAACGGCATCGTCGGGCCTAGCGGACGAAGACAGGACGACGTCGAGTGCTTGGCGCTGGCCCAGATCCAGCGCTGTCGTTGGCAACTCAAAGGAGCTGCCATCCAGGAGAACCGCGTCTTGGTGGCCTCGCCTCCCGAAAAGCATGCTGAGCGAGTGCAGACGATGGATATTGTAGTTGTTGTCGTCGTTGTCGTCGGCGTTGTCTGCAGTGCGCTCGGCAACGCAACATAGGGCAGCCAGGATGACTGCGCCAACCACCGTGGTGGTCATCGCGTTTCCGGCGAGGTCCTGAAGTTGAGTCTGCGTCTCGGAGCTCATGTCGAAACTCTCGATTGGCAGACCCTGGAGCTTCAGGGCCTCGGATCCTGTGATGGGTCGGGCCTCCAAGGTAAGGACCGGGATAGCCGACGGCGTGAGGCACCCAGTGGCACCAAACGCCGTCGCCATGTTGACGCGATCGACATTCTGGCTGCAGTCGATAATCTGCGCCTTGTGACGAGGGTCATAAGCACTATGCTTCGAGTTTTTGCCACAGACAGCGATCAAAAAGACGCACTCAAGCAAATCGCTGACGCGATTTGTTTGCTTGGCTTCCCACGGTTTCCACATTTTGGCAGGAGCGCGCGAGCTTCCCCTTTCGCTCCAACGAATCCAGGGACGCTCGTCGGGAATGTGGTATAGACGTCGGAATGCGGTGTGGCGGGACCGCGAGAAGCTCCAGTCTGTATCCTTTTCCCGGCTGGACTGAGCCGTAAGCTCCATCTCATTGCGGGCGCGGTGAAGCTCGTGGCTGTTGATGGGCAGGAGAAAGTCGGTCACCGAGCTCGAATAGCGCTGCTCCATCTTCTTGATGGCCATCTGGAAGGCCTTGCAGAGCGCCTTGGCGCCGTCTGGCGTGAAGGCATCCTGACTGAAAGCAATAAGGTATTTGCGGCAGCGAGTCTGCGGCAAATAGTAATTTTTGGTATCAAGGCTGACAAAGGTAGCGATGTAGCCGCACAGGGGGAACACGTAGTCTATGGTGCTTTGCCAGGGGGCAGTCTCGACGTTCTCGAAGATAACGATCAGGGGCTGACGCTCGTAGATGTAATTCATGGCACCTGCAAAGGTGATGGAGGATGTGCGGACCACGCCCTTCTTCTGCGTCAGGCCCTCGATGCACTTGTGCCAGTCGTCCGGTTCGAGGTCTTCTCTCGTGAGTGGGGCGTCTGGGTTCTTCTCCAGACGATCTTGGTATATCTTCTTCCATCGGTCGTTGGCCTCTGCAAGTCCTTCGAACCCTTTGGTTCTGTTCGAGTTGAGGCCGGAGAAGTCGACACACGCAGTACCTGCAATGAAGAGGTCGACTTTGGGGATCTCGGCTTCCACGCCTGATACCAGATGACTGCGCAAAAGAAAACAGTTGGTAAGCTTATTAGGTCCCAGGAATAAAAGGCTGGGAGAACCGCGATGATGGAGACACGATTATGAATGACTTACGCTGTCTTGGCGCCAGGCTTGGTAAAGTCTTGGGCGTCACGGAAGAGAAGCTGCGGCTTGCTGTTGCGCATCAGAAAGGCCTGCTTGAAGGGCTCAATCTCGCAACCAAAAGCGTTGACGGTGGTAAAGACCTGTTGGCCCTTGTCGTTCTTCAGCATGCCGAAGAGGTTCATGACTTGCAGAGGTGCATCAGTGCCAGAACAGATGGTGCCGACGCGGATGTAGTACTGTTCGCCAGAATCGACATAGTGGTGCAGGCCCTGCGGCTGGGCAGACTCGAGCATGTTCCCGATGATGTCTCGAAGGTTGAACAGAGGTGGCATTGACGTGTCAGGGCCTACCTCATCGACCTTGCCCGTAGTACCATCTTCAGCTGCATTGTCAGCATCGTCGTCACCATCGTCATTGTCGGTGTCGTCGTCCTCGGGCTCGTCATCATCTGAGACCTCATCATCCCGCGCAATACGCTTTCCCTTGGACTTCGCACTCGCACTAGACCTCTTTCTCTTGGTCTTGGCATTGCTAAGGTTCGATGGAGCTTTGCGTTTCGGTTGACGTGGCTTGCTGCTGCCAACCACCACCGTGGTTGAAGATGAGGGATGACCATCCTGTTGGATGCAAGTCAGCACAATTGCTCTGGCGGCAGCAACCGCTGGTGTACATTACCTGAGGCTGTGGGGTGTTGGGAGAGGGAGCGTCCACAAGGTCCATCTCGGAGGGATCATCTTCGTGGGCATGCTGAGCACCTTGTCGGCTAGAAGACATGTTGAGCTCACCACGTCTCGCCCGTCTACGAGGCTGGTTGGTTGTATTGGCCGTGTCTGAAGTAGGTAGATTCAAGTTGCTGGCTGAAGCGGCCACCAGACGCGACAACGAGAGAAAGGGAAGCAATCGATGGAAGGAATGGCTGAGTCGAATCCGTTACGCGAAGCTCGATCACAACAGGCAAAAGGATTGTTCGTCTCTGCCAATGGTATTGAAGTCAAGATGCAATGGCAATGAACAATGGGCAATGTTGGTCAGGAGGAGTGGTGATTATGGTGGTGGTGGGAAGAAAGAAGGAAAACAACAGCTTGTGCAAAACTTCCAACAGCCAGCAGATTTTGCTTCAAGCTCAGTGGCAGAATCAGCTAGAGCTTGGGCCACGCAGGGCATGATGTCGACAAGAAGAAAACAAATAAGTGAAAAGTGAAGAAAAGCACGACATCATAGGCGAGGGCGTGGGTAGGTAGTTGAGCCCTCCGGATGTGGGAACCTGGCGACGTTGTGATAATCGACACTGCGGGCCTGATGACCAGCGAGGATCCAGAATTGAGTTCCAAGGGGACAGTGAGACTGTGGAAGCCAGTACCTGGAACAAGTTTAAACAGAATTCATACAAAGATAGAATGCCAGAAAGGTGTCAATCCGACATCAAGATCTCTGATATTCGTGTGACATTTCTCTTGGAATAGGTGGTGAAGATCAGTCATACTTACTTAAGTACTTGGTATCTAGTAGAGGTGTAAGTCCAGTGCTCAATGGAAAGGAGCTCACAAATGAAGAGAGAGGTATAAGGCAAGGCTGAAAAATGATTTATGAAACAGTATAGAGTCTACTTAGTGAGGTAGACAGACCAAGTCAAGAAGTACTGATGTTAGTTTTATATAAGAGCACAGCTGCCTTGAGTTTAAAAGGAAGTATTATGGTTATTACCGCGATAACATCCACAATACTGCCTGAGATCTGAAGGCAGCCAGGGGTGTGTAGAAGCAGCAAGCTGATGAAGAGAGATGTGTCGGAACTGCACATTGTCTGGGATTTCAAGTTGTATATTCACAACGAAACTGCCATACCTAGGCACATTACTTTATAGAGCATAAAACAAAGTTTGAGACAGCAGTACAAATACACTGCTGCTAAAACCCTCAGCCACTAGGCTAAGGCCCTTGGTGAGAATAGTAAAAGGCAAAGTAAGGAATCTGGAGAGATGGCAAGACAATGAGACTCAAGCAAAATACCATGAGAAGAATGAGTTGGAGCAGACTTACAGTGTATTCAAAAGGTTGTGGGTGTTGGAGAGCCTAAGGGGGAACTATAATCGTTAGAAAGTTGTGCTTCATCGTGGCCGAATCTCCATTGTTGTTATCAAGACTGACTTTTGCACGCAAGACGGATGCTGGCTTAGAAATATGGCTCTAAGTCTTCTGCATGGTCATTTTGATTCCGAGAATGACCGCCGACGATCCGTTTGCGAGATGATATCTTGCCTTGCCGTACCTTAGGGCTAGGCTGTCCCAAAGCCTCGTCGATTTGAGGCAGAAAGTTTATCGTCTGTCCAGGGACCGACAAGCCGGGCTCGAAGTGCCATATTACCCTTGAACATTTCCTCTGACCGGCTTAGGGTGACAGATGAATTTGTAAGTCTTTCCTAGTCTGGCGTAATACTACTATTGAGTAAGCACATAGTATCATGATCAGGAAACAAAGCTTAGATCAAACAGACAATAGACAAGCATACCGTGAATAACCACGAGCATCCTTTCGTGGCATCGTAAGATTCATGATTTCTCTTCATGGGGTGAGCCTCTGGCAAATTGATGAAGGTCAATGGAGTAATGCGCATATTACTCGAAAAGGGACAGCCCCGATGCATCAGTTTCTGCATGAGTAGATCCTGTTAGCGAAGTGTCAAGAGCGCGAGCAAGAAAACCCAAAACGAAGAAGCCATATGAAGCCGTCAAGGATAAGAAAGAGCTAAAGTAGTGTGAAGTATCAGACGGCGAGGGATCATCTCGTTGTGAGAATTATGGTTTACTCGTGCGGTCGGGTCAGACTAGATCGCTCACCGTTCAGAGGTGATATGTCAACAGGCTGGAAGTAGCTGTAATCCCTCCGTATATACAATGAAATTGGCAGTATATGTATACCTCTACGAGGCAACTTTTCACAGAGATGAATCATACCAGGTGCCAAATCCACAGAAAAGACATTGCTAACTGTTGTAAGCCAAGACAGTCTGGTGACGAATGTGGACATGCCCTTTGTCAACGGTGGCAGCCGTCCGACGAAAATCGGATAGTGCGAGGGAGAAAGGATACAAATAGAACATGATACGAAATGTTCATCCACTTTATATTACTGTTGATCTGAAGCAGCGAGACATGAATTAGAGGGCTCAGAACCGCTCAGGTGCATGAAGGTGGTTGTACCAGAGGACATGAAGTCGTTGAGGGGCTGAGGTGTTGCAGACCCTACTGAGATAGAAAGAATACAGTAACCCCCTGCAACGGCCACTAACGCCAGGCCCAGGCGGGGCACTGACAGGAAATAACTGCCCGTCAAGGAGACCGGGGTGATGCACTGCAAACGCGGGTGACCAGGGGCGCGTCATATAGTGTAATCCAATGAAACCGCGTCTGCCTCCGCCATAATTGCTTCTAAACAATGTGAACCCAATCGAGAATGGCTGCCTCCTCAGGCCTCTCTCATTTATCTCGTACGCCGCCGTCGGCATGCCGGATGGCGGACGAAGATGATTCCAGCCCTCCTATACAGGATACAGAGATGAGCAGCCCTTGTGAAACTGGGCCAGCCAACATAGCCAACAAGGCCCCATCGTACCGCAAAGCCAAAGATCTCCCCTACGAGCTGAGGTATCGCTGCCAGATCCATCTGGAGGAGCAGACCTGTAAGTAGAGCAAGAACCCCCTTTGCATGTGTAAACGTGAGGTACCGAGCGACCAAGCTGAGTGCACCTCTCTCGCACACAAAAGATGTCACGGGCCTGGACCTCCTCACCAGCGTTCTGTGCGATGGCATTGCCAGTTCGACAGCATTGGCCAAGCCTGCCCTCGTGCCACCACCCCCCCAGCTTGCGATGCTGGCCACCCTTGCGATCCTGCCCAAGCACACCTCCAAGCTTTCGAACAATGCCGAGCACGATGTTGCGTCCATGTCCCTCTCCTTTCTGCGCAGCGTCCTCAGCCTCGTCGGGCCGGTCAACGGCAGACTGCGAGATGCATTCATGTTCCGAAGTCACAATACACGACGGCGTCGTGCCACTGACGAAGCCCCTCGAGATGAGTCGGAGAGCGAAGACGAGCCCATCTATGGCAAGACGGCCAACAGCGGAAGCATCTGGGTGCAGGGCCAGAGCTTCTGGAGGGTCCTCGGCTGGGCGTTCAACTGCAGCGCGCTGTACCCGCACCGGTGGCGATGGTGGAAGCCATGGCTCGACTATATGCTGGATGTTCTCGAACTAGACTACGAAGAGAGGAAACGGCTGGACAAGGAACACGGGGGCAAGGGGGAGAAGATGGACCACCCGCTGCTGTGGGACTCCCTCCTGATGTGCTACATCACACACCACAGCCGGTCATCGCCCCTCAAGCCAATTATAAACGCCGTGTTTGCCGATGGGGGCACCTCGTCAACCACGATATACGAAGAGGTGTTTGAGAAGGAGACGAATGTCAGGTCCAAGATCTGCAAGAAGAGAAAGCGGCAGAAGCTCGATCTCGACAACGACGATTTCGGTGACTACATGAAAGACTCGTCCTCGGACGGCTCCGAACCACCAACTCCCAGCCACCAGAGGACAACGGCGGACGAAGACGACGAGTCTATGTCATGGACAAGTTCATCGCTGGGTGAGACCGTTCGAATGCGCGTCCGCGTGTTTGCATTGGTGAGTCATGCCGGCAATGCCACAGCTTGGCCCTTCTACTCTAATGCTTGTTTTTAGTTGTCGCGAGCTGCAGAAGATATGCCGGGCAGATGCAAGTTCAATTTGATGGATCTATACAGCGAATTCGCCCACAAGATCAACCAACTACCAGTACCTGCCTTTGCTCGCTTTGTCGCGCCACACGATTCCGCTCTCGATGAGATCTCGTTAGTCGCAACCATTCGAGTTCTGATGCCGGCACTGCTTCCAGGCTCGACTCCTAAGCCTTACCACGTGCACCCAGAGGTGGATGAAGAAGAAGGGATGAGTGTTCGCATCCTGGAGAAGTGTTACATGCCCTTCGCGTACAGAACTGCGGCCAACAATGCCAAGCTGTCCCTGGCAATCGAGACACTCTCCCGAATCCTGTGGCAGAATGGAGTCTTGAGGTGGACGGAATCGCTGCAACAAGCCGTGGAGACGGGCGTCCAGGCTCGGCGGGACAAGTCGGAGCCGAAGAAGAACAGCCGCAAACCAGATGGCGAGAGGGCTGCAAGAGAGATTCTTCACGCTTCCGAGGCACGCATCTTGGCATTGGCTCACCTCCTGAGGGTGCAAGCAATGCATAGCGCGTGAGACGATTCGACACACTCGTATTGCGGATATATGTGTAACTACCAACAATCATGTCATTGCTAGAGATTGAGCCCGCGTGGATGGCTAAAGGATATGCATCATGTACGATGGCACGTTGGCTCTGGTCAGATTCAAAAGTGGCGTCACGGGAGGTTCCTGGGAATATTGATGATACCATTGCTAGGATCCATATTATTATTGATGATGAATATGATGATGAATATGATGATGATGCAGCTTTCATACATGTCACCGTTTTGATGCCGGTGGTGTCCAGCCTTGCGGCTGCCAGTCTTCACTTGGTCCAGCCCGACCATGCTTCTTCCACGGATCCTCCTTGCGCTTCTCCGGTGCAGTGTGGGCGGCTCCCGCCTGCTCATCCCCACCCTCGCCTGCTCTCGACCTCGGCGCGGTCCTGCTCTCCAGAGCCGCTACGGGTTGCTGCTGCTGCTGCTGCTG
This sequence comes from Cryphonectria nitschkei, assembly GCA_006503525.1. Classification (NCBI taxonomy): domain Eukaryota; kingdom Fungi; phylum Ascomycota; class Sordariomycetes; order Diaporthales; family Cryphonectriaceae; genus Cryphonectria; species Cryphonectria nitschkei. Next base: position 200,586 of record LAZJ01000009.1, on the reverse strand, counting down.
CTCGCCAACGGGCGCCTCCATCACCCTCGGCTTAGCCTCCCACCGCGCGTCGGCCTCGGCGGCCAGGTATTTCATCTGAGCCTGCCGTCTTGCCTCATGGTGTTGCTCCTGGAGCGTGGGCGGTCTCTCGCGCATGTTGCGCAGCCACTGATGCCACTGGGGCGACACCTTGACCTCGCCATAGTGGGTGTCCCGTGGGTAGTGCACGATGCGGCGCCAGCGGACGGGTTCGCCGGGGCGGGGATCACCTCGGACATCGCGGAATTCCCAGTAGGTGTTGCCTTGGAGGTCGAGGCCTATTTGGTTGTTAATAGAGGGAAGGGGAAAGATCAGCAGCAGCAGCAGTAGTGGTGGTGGCAATGATGATGCTGCATTTTGGAAGCGAGGAAGTGTTTTGCACTGGGACGTACCAACTAGAAAACTCTTTCGCCATGGTAGGCGGAGGGCTTTCCACTTATACCATGTTCGTAAGAAGGGTGAGATCTGTTTCGAGGACATCTGCGGTCGAGGAGCTGCACGATCGATCACACTGCCGAATGTCTGTTCGTCGTCATGGAAATCATTAATCCTTGCGCCACCATTTTAAAATAATCGCTTTTCTGCAGAACTCCAATTCGACGCGACCGCGTTCTGGGGTGGATCCCAGCCGCAAGGGGAGGGGGGGCAGGGCTTACCCCTCCGTGCTTCTCCAGCGAGCCAGGGGAAGAGGTCCTCAGTAAGTGACGTCTGTGTTTGTTGGTTTTGGTGGCCGGGTTGGCACGGATGGCTGGGGAGGGGCCGAAGGGGCAGGGGGTTGACTGCTGCTGCTGTTGCTGCTGTCACGGTACGTAGGGCTCTCTCGGCAGCAGGCGGTAGGCGGGGACAGCCTTGGAAGAGACAGGGGCCTGCTCTGGCTGTCTGGTACAGTGACCAAGCAACAGTGTGAAGACAAGGGAGAAAACAGGGACCACAAACAGGGGGGTGGTGGCCCAGTAGGGGGGAATGCCCCTCTTTCTTCAACAGCAGAACCAGCCCCTCCCCTCCCTACTGCCACTGAAAGCCGGAGTGCTGATGGGGTATTTCGGGCACTAACACGATGTGTTCATGCTGGCTGGCGGTCCTTGCACGTCTTGTGCGCAGTCCTCAGTAAAATCAAGTCATCTCTCCTACAACTCTATGCAATTTGGCAAAAATCCACCAGGCAATCTCGCCCTCTCCGTCGTGTTCTGGTGAATAGTCCTCGTTTCCTTAAATAACAACAACAAACACCGTTGCCGTCGTGTCGGTTGGCATTTGTTTCTTTTTTGGCTCTTCCTCCTCGAGTACGTACTTAGTGAGGACGGCCCAGATCGACGACCCCCCGACTCGTTCCAGATCGAACCGCATACCTGCTCTCCCCAGTCACTTGCCAGCCTCCGCGTCAACACACACACCCACACACACGGAACGAAACATACGTCACTGTTGTATCCCGGTATTTTCGATCTATCCTGTCGTCGGCTCTCGTTCTTATTGTCCTACCCACAATACCACGCACAGCGCTACACTCTCGAACCATACTGACGACGGACCTGAAAGACAGCAGCAGCAGCAGCAGCAGCAGCAGCCACTTCCACCATGGCTTCGGTGACGTCCCTGGACAGAGACCTGCGCAAGATGCGCCTAGACAAGTACACGCCCGCCGCGGCAAACGAGGTGCGATCATGGATCGAGGGTATCTTGGGCGAGCGCTTGCCTTCAGGCGACCTTCTCGAGTCTCTCAAGGACGGCGTGGCGCTCTGCAAGTAAGTTCTTTATGAAATATACTCTACCCCATTGTCTCCTTTCAAGCACCGCTGGCTAAGCGCTGGTTTTCAAACAGGCTCGTCAACCTCGCCCTGCCGCCGCCAGGTGTCAAGTTCAAGACCTCGGCGATGCCCTTTGTACAGATGGAGAACATCTCACACTTCCTCCGCGCCTGCAAGCTCCCACCGCTCAACCTTCAGGAGCACGACATGTTCCTCACAGTCGACCTATACGAGGCCAAAGACCCGGCGCAGGTCCTGCAATGTCTGGGCGCATTCAGCCGCGCGGCAAGCCAGGCCAAGCCAGCTGCTTTCCCCTCTGCCATAGGACCCCGCGCGGCGGGCCTCAGCCCACAGAGGACAGGCGCGCCTGGGCATCTGTCGCCGACACCCACAGCCAGTGGCCGACCGCGCGGCATGTCCAACAGCAGCAACGCCTCCTCGGCTCACAATATTCGCTCAGCACTCACGGCAAGCAAGACGGGCGACTCGGGCTCGGGCCGCTTCTCTCCCAACAGGAGCCCGACGGCGCAGAATGGACCCAAGTCGCCCTCGGTCAGCAGCTGGAGCAGCCGGGCCCACGAGGGCGTGACCTCGCCGGCGTGGAATATCGCACAGTACGGATACATGGGCGGTGCGAGCCAGGGCAACCTCGGCATCTCGTTCGGCGGGAGGCGGCAGATTACCAGCGCCGGTCCGGCCGTGCCCAGCCTTGCCGAGAAGCAGAAGCTCCGCAGGGAGAAGGAGGCGGAGGAGAAGAGACAGCACGAAGAAGAGGAGGCCAGGCGCGCGGAGGAGGAGGCTAGGCGCGCCCAGCAGGAGGCCGAGGAGGAGGAGCGTAGATGGCAGGAGGAGACGAGGCGCAAGCGCGAAGAGGAGGCGCGGCTGCTCGAGGAGAAGCGACGTTGGGAAGACGAAGAGCGCCAGTGGAAGATCACCGAGGAGAAGCGACGCAGGGATGAGGAAGAGGCGGAGAGGCGCCTGGCCGAGGAGCGAGGCAAAGTCAGAAGCAGGGCCAATTCCCGTCTGCACGGCCAGTTCCTGAGCCAGTACCAGGCAGAGCAAGGTATCGGTGCTGGTGTTGGCGGCAGCATCAGCAGCAGCAGCAATGGCAGCAGCAACCCCAATCAGCGGATCAGGGAGCTCGAGGAGGAGCTGGAGCGCGCCCGGCGGCGAGAAGCTGAGTACGAGAGTGAGCGACAGACCCGGGTCCGGATGAAGAGCGTCGATGCTAAGGCCAGGAATCGCTCACGTAGCCGACCACGCCCCGCGAGCGGCACACCAAGCAGACAGGACTCGTGGGCACGCGGCGACGATTCGGACGGCGAAGGCCTAAGGAACTCCTGGAACGAGCGCAAGCAGAAGCAGCAGCGGCCGCAGCCCCCGCCACGACAGAACTCCCGCCCCCTGCCCGACCCTGCGGCCTCGATGACCACCTCGCCCCCACCACCAACAACACCCGCAAGCGCAAAGGCCGTAAAGACGCCCCGCTCAGGCGAGTACTCCACACCCAAGGTAAAGGCGCACAATACCGGCGGCAGTTGTCGGCCCCTACCGGACCCCAGAAAGTACTCCTCACCTACCTCACCACCCTCTACTCCACAGATGAACCGTACCGACCGTTTCCTGGCCACCAGCCCGGCACCCTTGCAACAACAACAGCAGCAGCAGCAGGCAATACCTACATACTCGCGCGAGCTCGGAGCGACGGCGGAGCGGGACGCTGAGGACCGACGGCGGCAGCAGACGCAGCAGCGAACCAAGGCAGGTGGATGGGCGTCCAAGTCGCTGCTGGAGCGCGAGATGGAGATGGAGCGGCAGCGGCAGCGCGAGTGGGAAGAGTCGCAGAAGGAGACGGCCAAGGCGGCACGGGCTGGAGACGGAGTGGAGGGGATCGGAGGCGGCATCGGTGGGAGGTGGGATGTTGGCCAATGGGCTGGGTTTACGGGTGGTGACAACCAGAACCGCGGGACACAGGGCATCGGCGCAGGGAGGAGGCAGATCGCTGGACCCAGGCCACTGCCTGGCACGCCTGGGTCTGGTCGCTGAGGAGCTATTGTCTTCCCTCGAGATCTGCTTGCCTACACCTACTTTGCTTGGTTGCTTTGCTTGTTTGCTCGATCTGACATATAAAGATCCCCTTTTATTTTTGTGTTTCTTTCTTTTCTTTCTTTTTCTCTTTTTCTTTTTTTGCGTGGCGTTGGCAAGTGATTCATTTGATGGTATACCCCCTAATTGACTCTCTTCCACCCTTTTTCTGTTGTCTTTCTCGAGATGGTCGTCATCGTGATTCCCGTGTTGTGCTTTTTGCACAAGCCAATTGAGTCCCTCTCATCAATTTCTCAGGTACTGTGATGATCCGGCTCAGCTCTTCAGACGGAACAATACCACCTCCTCGTCTCTTCTCCCTTCAATTCTCAACATGATTGACAAGATGAGAGATCTAGTGCTACGGGGTTTCCGTTGGTTGTCTGATTTTTTTTAACTTAGTACTCCAAGTAATAAGCCATGTCTGGTTGCGGACCGTCAACCCGAGATCCCCACAGGATTCTTTAGCGCATGCATCGACTGGTGGGACTGACTTGTTGATGCCCTTTTCTTTCCCCAATCTGCCCATCACTGTTGGCCGTGCCTTTCCCGTGCCCTCCGAAACCGTTTTCTTTTTCACTTGCTGTTACTACTTACAGTTAACCGAATCAATAGACAACCATGGAATTTTTACCTGCATGATCCATGAGCTCATCCCCCCCGCCCCCCAGGGTCTAAAAGAGATGGAGAAGAGGTAAATGACGACGTAGTACTGGGCTATGTTACTTTGGTGGTCGATAAGTAATTGATTCAAGTACTTGTGGTATATATAAGAGTGGATGGGAAGTCGCGAATGGATGGACGAGAGGACCTGCTTTGCTTAGGAGTTCTTGCCTCGTCGTTCTACTCGTTTGACTGCCTTGACTTGCGTGACTGCCTTGACTGCCTTCTTGACTGATTCAGTCGAGACTCGAGCAGCAGCATGGCTCCTTCTCACAGTCGTTACCTCCTCCTGTTCCTCCTCCTGCTGGGCCCCCTCACCATCGCCACGCCATCTCCTCGGGGTCTTAATTCGGACCTCACCATTCTCATGAACAATGACCTTCAAGGCATGTAATTGATCTATTTATTCAATGGAGTGGGAAATACGATTGTTATGACATGTGTATGTGTGAGGCATTCTGACTGACCTCGGCCGTGTAAACATTTTCTTTGCACTCATTTTGTTCAGGCACAAGCAGCCCGTACATAGACTCAGCAGTGATCCTGCTCAGCACTCCTTCTTCGTACCAGGACGCCGTCGAGGGCTGTAACGCACTGGGGGAGAAGCTGTGGTCACCAGAGGCTGTTGGGGCGAGTATCCAGTCCAGCCTGGATTATCTCGTCTGGGAGGGCAAGGCGGATGAAAACACGCATTTCTGGGTGGCTTCTTCGAGCAGTAGCTCCAGCAGCACCAGCAACACGCGCGCCATCAGCGCCTCGGGCAAGGTGTCTACCGTTAATTCTGGTCTCAGCCTTGCTGCTCTCTGTACGCAGTCTGCACCTCTGGCAACTTCGGAGGAGACCTCGACTTCTTCCAAGTGGCACGTCTCGGTCGACTCGAACAATGACCATCTCATTGGGTTGGTCCAACTCTTCCCCCTCCCTCTTCCAAAAAAAATTACAGTTACGAGACATTCTGACATTTGCTGTACTTCATTCTCAGTTTTCGGGATCGAACATCCTTCCGCTTTTACGGGATCCGCTATGCAGAGCAGCCAGAACGATTCAATTACTCCCAGCCTTACTTTGGCTCCAACAGCACTGTCTCGGCCACGGCGTTTGGCAGCGTATGTGCCCAGATCAGAACCACCGGATCAGAAGACTGTCTGTTCCTGAACATCTGGACACCTTACCTGCCGGGCCCAAGCAGCGAGTACGTCAAGGCCAACCTCAAGCCTGTCATGTTCTGGATCCATGGCGGTGCCTTTGTGAGCGGTTCTGGAAGCGACAGCACCTTCGATGGGGGCAGCCTGGCCTCTCGAGGAGACGTCGTGGTTGTGACCATCAACTACAGGCTGTCAACCCTGGGCTTTCTGGCTCTGGATGACGGTGTTACCAACGGCAACTACGGCATAGCCGATCAGATCACTGCGCTGGACTGGGTCATGGCCCACATCGCTGATTTCGGAGGCGACGCCGACCGCATCACCATCTTTGGCCAGTCGGCGGGTGCTGGCTCCGTCCGCGCCCTGATGGCCTCTCCAAGAGCCCAAGGCAAGTTCGCAGGCGCCATACCGCAGAGCAATCTGGGCGGGCTCTACTACGGCACGACGTACTCCGAGTACTACACCATCCAGCAGGAGGTGGACGCCGCCGGCAGCGCGATCCTGGCCGAGACGGGCTGCGCCGACGTCGACTGCCTGCGCCAGGTGGATACTTTTACCCTCCTCAACCTAGCCACGACGGCCGAATACGTTGTTCAGGACGGAGTGTACATCACCTCGGACCATCTCCCGCTCACGGGGCCTGCGGCGCCTTACGCACTGCTCATGGGCACCATGCACGATGACGGCGCGGCCTTCATCGCCTACCCTGATACCACCAACGAGACCGTGTATCTAGAAGAAATAGACTTCACCCCACCGCCGGCCGACCTCTTCCCCATCCCGACCGACAGCACAAGCAGGAACCAGACCCTCGACCTGTTCAACATGACAGCCCGCTACGCCACAGACGCCGAGTTCCGCTGTGTCGACGAGGCCACCGTCTATGCGGGCCTCGCCAACGGGCTGTGGGACCAGGTCTACTACTACGAGATGGAGCGCTCGTACCAGCTCTACGACTGGCCCAACTACGACGTGTGCCAGCCCCCGATCACTGCGGCGTTTCCCTACGGCGACCCCAGTGAGCCTTACTTCAAATGCCACTCGGGTGACCTGTACGAGGTGTTTGGCAATATTGCGTTTCAGGGCTTGCCTTTTCGGGACGAATGGGATCTGCCGTTTGAGCAGATGGTGGTGGATGCTTGGGCTTCGTTTGCGAGGACGCTGGACCCGAACCCGGACACAGAGTTCTTGCGGGTGAGGGGGTATAGTAACACGAGTGAGGTGTTGCAGGCGAGGGGATTGTGGACGCCGGCGGTAAAGGGGAACTTGACGATGAGGGCATTGGGGTGGCCGCCTTATCAGGATAAGTTTAGAGAGGAGTCGCAGTGCAGTGGCATTGGGCTGCCTTTTACGTATTATCAGTGAGATGGTGGTTAATCTGTTGATTAAGGACAGCTAGAAGCAGATCCATGGCTATGTAATTGGAAAGGGTTGACCATGGTCCTGTGATGTGCTGCTGAGGTGGCTGGAATAGATGAGAGCTGTGTGTGTGTGTGTGTGTGTGTGTGAATATGAGAACCATCTCCTGACTTTGACTTATGATCCTGATCCTCCTATACTTTGGGAACTCCCAACCACCTCTTTGTCCTGGTTGTCCTCGTTCAGTCACCCTATTCCACCTGAAGATAAGTGCACCCTTTCCTCCCTTCCTTGTATGCCCTCTTTCCTAGCCGAGTGCCTGATGGTCATGTTTGATGACTGAGTGTTGATGAACGAGTGTTGATGAACGAGTGTTGATGAACGAGTGTTGATGAACGAGTGTTGATGAACGAGTGTTGATGAACGAGTGTTGATGAAATCGGCAAAGCTCTTGGTGACGGCAGACTCCAGGATCTTGCTTGCAGCCATCGAAATAGTCTGACAAGTATGTGTCGAAGTTCTCCCCTGAGACGCAGGACATCGTCCCCAAAGTCAGCAAAATTCCAGGAAGGAAAAAGCGTCAGCTAAGGTTCGAGAAGCTGCCTACCGGTTTCCACATCTTGGCAGGAGCTTACAAGCTGCCCCCCCCCGGGGGCCCCCTTTCGCTCCAACGAATCCAGGGGCGCTCATCGGGGATCAGGTATAGGCAGCCAGACACGATATGATATGACGGGACCGCGAGAAAAATTCTTCCTCCAAGTCCGTCTCCAAATTGACCCAAACAACAAGATTCTGGCTGCAGTCGATAATCTGAGCCTTGTGTCGAGGGTTATAGGCACTATGTTTTGCGTTTTTGCCACAGCCAGTCAACGCCATGAGGAAGACACAGCTCAAGCGAGCCAAGCGCCTGGATTCTGTGCGTCTCCCCCATGGCGTTCCCCATCCTGCGTCATCTCGCAAGCTCTGCTCTTGATCAGCAGACAGACCCCTGCAGCCTGCATGCAATCATCAATGGGGGTGGCCAGTGGCAAGATGTAGTTCCCAGCACTGTTGTGATCTGATGAGCGAGTTAGCAATAGGACTTGTCTGTTGTAGAATGGAGGATCATGTGGTGGTTGATGTAGACTTGGGGGCAGGTCTGCTTGAGCAAGTGGGGGAGGAGGAGAAGGATGATTTTGTAGGTGAAGACCAACCTTCACACAGCAACCCGCGACAACATAGTACTTGTCGCGGGTTGATCCGAGGGTGTGGTGCCAGCACCAAAAACCCTCGGATCCATGCTATCGAAAGAGAGAAAAAGAGATCATCCTGTGCCAAAACTACGAGGTATTATATAGTAATAGCCACAGGTGCACGGACCAGGTGCCCACGCTGTTGACCGCCTTCAGTTCTCACCTTCACCTCACCTTGGATGGTGGAGTACTTAGACACGGAAATTGATGGAAGGATTATCGCCTGAAGAGTCTGTGGCTTGGGTTCCTGGGTGACAGCTTAGGTGACATGGTTTATCCTCTGACTAGTAGAGACAAGCACTGACGCTGGGGTTTCTGTCAGTCATACACAATGTACTTACTTCACACAAGTGTCCTTCACTGATGAGTTATGGAAGGATCTTTTGAGGTTCTGAGGTTTCTGGAAAATTCTGCCATATGCTAATGTCTTGCCCACTGTACATGCTCTTTACAGGTTTGTCCACCTTCGAGAAGGCTCTGTGGAGGCCTCGAATCAACGACTGTCGTTTATTGTATGTTGATTATAGCACTCTTTCCTATCTCGTTTCCAATTATCGCAGCTCTTGGTAAGTAGGTATTGTCAGTGCTCTTCTCTACAACAAGACCACAGCTGGCAGATTTGTCGCCCTCCCCTCAATTTACCCTATGTTATCTCATAAGCTCTCGTCATTCAGGGTCACCTCCAAACCACTGCCAGAAGAACCAGGCCTGCAAGTTAAATCCACACAAATGAATGTTAGGCGTGCAAATATCTACAAAGAATACAAGAAGAGGTTCCAAAATAACAATCTGGGAGGCAGTGATGGCATTAGGAATGCACAACATCAAAGACATATCCAACAGGCTCGCTTGTCCATTATCTAAACCCCACTACTTCCACACGCAAACTCGACCATTGGGTTACATAAAGACTGAATAACATCTTGTAGAGAAACCCATGAACAGATCTCACATTGATCCAATCCTCCTCTTCCCACTGTGGTCCGGGACTCTCGCCTAGGTTTGATGGGTGGTAGGTAAGTAGTCTCGCTGCATTATCCCTTACATGTGGGGTTAGCACAGGGGCAAAGTGTAACACGCGATTGGCCAGAGTGTATGCCTCACAGATGACCTCCCCCGGAGCCGAGGCTTGGAAACATCTCATCTGGCCAGTCGCTGCCACCATCTTTGTCCTGCTTAATCTGATTTCTTTATTTCATTTTCTTGTATCTATCTCCCTGTGGAAAGAAGAGTGTTGCTCGTAACAAGGAATTCATACAGGCTTCTTTTACATTATCGCTCGGTAACCAGCCAGCACGCAACCATCACCCGTTACGACCAACTCCCCTCTTCCTCCACTGCTCCCCAAACTCCTCCAGATCCACACAAACCCGCATCCCCTTCGCCGCCATCGTGTTCCACACCGCCCGCAGCTCACTACTCTCCATCTCCCGCACCAGCGTGGTAAAGGCCTCCATGGCCAGCTTCTTGGACCACGGACACGCCCCCAGCGCCCTGTAGAACACGTCCTTGACCTTGGCGCTGCTGCTATTACTACTACTGCTGCCGCCGCTGCTGAGCTCCTTCTTGTGCCTCGCGCAGAACCGCACGTAGCTCAGCCATAGGCCCACGTTGCCCCTGCACGCGTCGGTGTCGAGGGCGCGTTCAAAGGCTGTGCGGACCGAGTGGACGCTACCGACGTGCATCTCGTGCCCGATGGCGAAGAGGCGGCCGGAGAGGTGGTCGTTGATTCTGGTCAAAACGTGCGTGCGCAGGAGTGTGCGGACCGGGTCGTTGATGAGGACGCTAGTGTCGGCCCAGGCAAAAAGTGAGAGAAAGATAGTGTTGGTAGGGAAGAGGGTGATGAACCTCTCTGTCTGTTCGCGAAGGTAGCTTGGCTGGAAGGCGCCTCGGATAGCGTGGATGTAGAGGAGATGCGCTGCGAATTGTAGGAATTGCTCAATATGGATGGAGCCACCGTGACCTCGAGCAGCGGCCTCGGATGCGAAAGCATGAATACTATTCATGGCCGTCTGTATGTCACCTTGCCGAGATGTAGTGGCTACCGTCGAGCCGGCGAATGGTGCAGCATACTCCAGCAGTGAGGCAGTCTCCGCGAACATTGCTGCCTGTTGGATGTTCCCTGATGAGAGGAGGAACCCGTGGCGAGTTGATAGAGTTTGCCGTGCCTTCATTAGCTGGCTATAAGTTGCAACGGTATCTACACCGCTCGACTGATCACTCTGGCTCGCGGCGATGCAACGAGCTAGAGCAGTCTGCAAGTCTCCTCCTTCGAATTCTAACCAGGTCCACGTGGTCCACAAGCGCTCCTTGTCGGGGAGATATTGAGTTGTGGCAGAGCTCAGAACGCTTCTTGCCAAATCTCGATTCCCATGTCTCCATTCTGCAACAGCATAAGCGTTGTAGAGCAACGTGTTATCAGGCCATTTTTTCAACAGTGTTTTGGCGGTCTTCCTGATAGTAGCTGGGTTCTTGGAGCGTGCCAGGCCCATGCTGTACTCTGCGATGGGCTCATAGCCAAATTCGGTGGATAGTTGCATTGTAACTGCAAGAGCCAGGTCAGATTCGGCCGATACATCATCATTAAAGAACCGAAACCAGTCTGGTCCTGAAAATATGGTATCTGCAGATGCCGTAAATCGCTGTCCCGGATCTGCAAACCTTGGCGGCTGCTTTTTGCCGTCCTCGGTGTCATCGCACGGGCTAGAGTCTGTTGTGTCCAATTTTTCGCTGTCGTGGTAGAAGAACGGATCATGGCACATATCGTAGATCCGCCCTCCTTTTGCGCTGTCAGACGCAACAGGCAGCCGGCAGAATAGAAGAAAAGCATTCAAAATAGAGGCCTTAAATTTGGGCATGTCGGCGACAGCTGGGGGCAGCCAAGGTAACAAGGGCTCAAGGTCGGCGAACATCACCACCCGAAATGGATCGTCTTCTGTACCCTCGTCCAACGTCCTAGCAGGCAGTGCTGCATTGCGACTCCGCTGTGTCTCCACGGCAGCCCAGGCCTTGTAGACGTCTCTTGTCTCTTGGGCCTGTGGCACCGTGTCTGACTTTCCCTCTGGAAGATCTGCCATCTCTTCTGCCTCAACGAAATTTCGCCAGCCCTTTGCCCCTTGCTCGCCGATCCGCGGGACTTCACTTTCCCAGAAGTCCTGGAAAGAGGACATCATGTCGGCGAGGTCCGTATCACCTTCTCCCTCGGGGTGGGCAAACGTAAGCTCCAGTATGGCCTGCCACGCGGCGACTGCGAGCTCCGAGTAGCCCGCGTCGCGAATGAAGAAGGTTGTTCTGAGGAAAGTGTAGACCAGCTCATCGCAGAGATGTGACAGCTCATGCAAGACGTTGCTGTCCGAACGGCATATTTCTTCCAAAGATTTGCCATGGTCGGAGCCCAGGGTCATCAAAACAGTGCTGGATACCCGTTGCGTGAGAAGCTGTAGCCGCTCGACATGGATCTGCTTGAGTCCGCCGTATGTATAGGTCCCCATATTGGACAGCTCGTGGTTCAGACGGGCTTTCCACAACGCGAAGCTGCAGTCCTTGAGGTTTACCTCGGCCCATCGTTTGGCAAGCGCCTTACTGCTCCAGACTCGCGAGCTCTCGCGCATCAGCATCAGGAATAACCTCTCCCTATCCGGCTTGTTTGTAAAGTGAGGCAGAGCCTCTTCGAGCAATGCAACCCTCATACTTGCCAGGCCCTTGACCTCGTCGTCCGCCATGTCTCGGCGCGCGTCCGCATTGAGGCTGAGTAGCTCTCCCTGTATGTCAACAAGCTCAAGCCATGCCTCGATGTCCTCTGGATGCTCCTTGACCCGACGTGACAGCTCGATGGATCTGTGCTTGACGGGATGTGACGAGTCGAGGTCCCCAGCAGCCTCGGAGTCCGAAGTGTCTGCAGATTCCAGGTCACTGTCCACAAAGTCGCGAGGCTTGGCCTTGCCCTGGATAGACCGGTAGTTGGGATTCTCATCTCCCGAGACGGTATAAATGTCCTCTTTCGGATCTGGAGGGTGATGGAGATGCTGCGCAGAGAGCGGGATGAAATCGACTTCGTCTTGAGAGATCTGTGGCTGCTCCTGAGCCGAGCCTGGACGCAGCCTGAAGACTTGTGTCTTCTTTCGAGAAGCTCTGGACAAGAGCGCTCTGTCACGAAAGGCAGACGTTCCCTCCCCCAGCCTGTCGCCAAGGCTGAATATCTCCTTGGAGCCATCGTGCGTGAGCCGAAGACGACCTTGGCCACCTAGCACCCTGCCCGAGCCAGACCGGCGGTACGCAGGGACCTTGGACCGATCATTGGATCCATAACGAACGATCAATGGGTCTCCCCGTTTGTCGACAACGTAGAGAGGATCCTCTGCAGGTGCTGCTATCTGGCGAGGCGGTCGCCGGTCGGGACTGCCAGAGCGCCAGCGATCATGATGAGCATGGTGAGAGTGGGGTTTGGAGTGGTTCTTGCGGTGAGTGCGGAGTTCAGGACGCTCTGCATGACCATCGTCTCCCTTTCTGTCGTAGTCCTTCTTATCATCAGATCGGGAGGTTGGCTCGGTGAGAACCTCGGCTTTTGGTTTGAAGGAGGCAAACTTTGGCACGGCTGGCTTCTTACTGTCCATGTCGCACGCCTTCCCAAGGGTAAGGGCTGGTTGGCCGCGCCGGATGAGACTGGTAGGAGAGAAACCTTCTTCGGGATCACTGACTTTTGGTTCTGTCGATCACAGAGATTCGCGGCTTGGTCCCACCTGTCTTGTCCTGAGGCGCTCGTTCTGGCACAAGCGCCCAATCTCAGAAACAATCTCGGCAGGTCGCCGGACCAGGGAGTCCAACGTCGGCGGCATAAAGGATGAGAAGGCCGTGGCGAGACGTTCTTTTTTTGGATTCAGTAGAGTAAGTAGATTGAAGCAATTGAAGAGGTCAACGGCGAGTCATAATCCTTAGGCGGTGATGACATTCAAGGCAGGAACATTCGTGACACTGGGGCAAGTCTGGAGCAAGATGCTCGCATAAAATCCAGAAACCCGAACCCTGGGATGGCTGGGATGACTAAGACCAACTGACCCCTGGTTCTTGCCTTTGTTTTTATTTATTTTGGTACACTGAATTTAATTCAAAGAGCGACGTATGTACGGACTATGCCGCCAGCAATGTTTACTGTACTGTAGTCTCATGTTTACGAGCCAAAATGCAGTGCTTGTCGATCGATGATAAACGGGGTGGCCAAGACAGTAGGCGAAAACAACCACCATAGAAGATCGATCACGCGGGAAACACACTTTTGTTGCCATACACTTAAGTCTGTCCAAATATATATGTGCCGCATAGCGCGTCTGTCTGGCTGGAGCGACAAGGTCGATCGCGTGGATCGCTCGTTTTAAAGGTCCTCAGGGACTAAACTGAGCTCAGCATGGTGGCAGCTTGGTGGCGGGTGACTACCCAATAGCGGACTTTGGCAGACAATGCTGGGTGACCCGTTATGACTTCATTGGGCATAGCCACGATAGCATGATGGGGCCATGTGCTCTTGGAAATGTCACAGTGCCCCTCTATCATTTCCATCTCGTCCGTCCCATGTAAGATCATGGCGTACCCTTCATAGTATGGAGATTGGACAGACAGGCAGGTTATGTGCCCCCATGGTCTCAAATAGAAAAAAGGTATTGTATTTATGCGAGATTGATGGTTTCTCTGCTCTATCCTGTGCTACCATCACAAAGCATGTGTGGCAGCATGGGTGTAAAATGGAATGGAACCCAGTATTGTACATGGTACTATGATAGCCCTATGGTGGGAGGGACCCCACGGGTGGTGGTAGCCTGTCAGCACGCCCAGTCAATGTTGAGAATCGACCCCATGCTTGTGTGGACACAAGTACTCTGTACCTAAAGTATGTACATTAGCATCCTTGGAGTACCCTGCATCACAGGACCTGAACACGGCCTGAACACACCTGAACATACCTGAATGAAATACCCTGCAACAGGTAAGAAGCTTCATGATCCCCAGCCGTCCTCCTCCCTCAAGTCTCAACTCCCATCAGTCCTTCCAGTCATCCTTTGGCTGTTGTCCCCGTTCCCTTGAGTTTTCCCAGGGTGATTAAAATAGGCCACGACATGCAACCTCGAACCCCGGCCCGGCCTCAACGTTGGACCCACCCGTCTTCCTCCTGCTCCTCCAACCTGCCCACTCGGCTCGCCTTTACAACCCGCAACTACCCTCTCTAAACCAACCAACGACCCAGCTCGACACCCCCAATGTCCTTACTCACGGCATGAGAGAAATGTCTTGATTCCTCAGAAAACACCGTTGTCGGTAACGCCAGGAAGGGAAGCCTTACGTTCTTTCTCTACAGTTCTCTCGGCCCCGTTCGAAGCTGCACGATTACCACTCGATCCTCCTCCATCTTCGATGACCTTGCGACCCCGCCATGGACAACAGCCGCTTGAGCAGCCAGCAAAGCGGTGATGGTGGCTATGACGAACGAACGCGTCTTGTTCCACCGGCCTCGCCCGTATCGCACAGGAGGCGCTCTCGCCCTGCATCGCGCATACACAGCAGGAGAAACTCCATGACAGAGGAACCAAATGAGAGGACCTCGTTGCTCGGTGCCTCTCGACCTCGCGTCAGGATCTCGAGCGAGGTCCAATCGCCTCGCACGCCACGCCCGCCACTGTCTGCGTCCCATAGCTTCCTAGGTCCGCTTCCCTGCATCCGCTCCCGATCCCGCCCTGATTCCCCATGCCTTTAGCCCAAATCTTGTGTCCTGTATGTTGTTGAGAGGTCCTGCAGCTAACCGCCTCGTGCTTTCAACTTTATAGGCAGCAACCCCTCGACCAAACATCACTTCCGAGGAGAGTCCTGGAGCACGCGGTTAATACAGGCACTCTCTCAACACCAAGATTCCCTGACCGAGTCCAAGGGGTCCATTGCTCCCGACGACCGTGTGTGGTACGATCAGTTCACATCCACGGATTGGGTTCACGACAGCATTGCCGATGCCTACAGGGCCAAAGCCTTGAGGAGCCGGAAGGACTTCTGGGGCCGTCTATATCTTGCTTTCGATGGTGCGCAGGGCTGGATCCTCTCGGCCCTGGTCGGCGTTATCGTTGCGGTCCTGGCCTATTGCATTAACGTCGCCGAACAGGTCGTGTTTGACTGGAAGGATGGCTATTGTGCCAAGGGCTGGTACTTGAGCGAGAGGCGGTGTTGCCCCCTGGGCGACTGTACAGACTGGGTGTCCTGGTCCGACGTCACCAAGCAGCTGCCCTTTGATGCCAAGTGGAGGGAGTTTGTGGTCTATGTGTTTGGGGTCAACGCTCTCGCCATCCTCGCCTGCCTCCTGACGCTCCTGACCAAGACCGTCGTCCCCTCAGCATATCGACTGGGCACACTAGACGAGAACCTCGCAGCTCCACCTGTTATCTTTGCCGATACAGATCCCCAGGAGGAGAATGGGGAGGCCAGCCCTCCACAACATCATCAACGACAACAGCAGCAGCAGCAGCAGCAGCAACAACAACAGCAGCAGGCTGCCGAGGCTGATAATTCCTCACCGCCAATGATCTACTACTCCGCTGCTGGTAGTGGAGTTGCTGAGGTGCGCGTTATCCTCAGTGGATTCGTCCTTCACGGTTTCTTGGGCTTGAAAACCCTCGTCATCAAGTCCTTGGGCCTGGTGCTCAGTGTGGCCTCGGGTCTCAGCCTTGGCAAAGAGGGCCCCTACGTGCATATTGCGACTTGTGTTGGCAACATTGCATGCCGACTGTTTGAAAAGTACGACCGAAACGATGGCAAGAGGCGAGAAGTGCTTTCGGCTGCTGCAGCCGCCGGTGTTGCTGTTGCCTTTGGTGCCCCTCTCGGAGGTGTACTCTTTGGCCTGGAGGAGGTGGCTTATTTCTTCCCGGCTAAGACACTCTTCCGAACCTTCTTTTGCTGCATCATTGCCGCGCTCAGCCTCAAGTTCCTCAACCCTTACGGCACGCACAAGATTGTCATGTTTCAGGTTCACTACGCTGCCGACTGGGAATACTTTGAGCTGTTCAGCTTCATCGTCGTCGGGTTCGTCGGCGGGTCGCTGGGTGCACTGTTCATCAAGGCCTCACGCTACTGGGCGAAGAGCTTTAGGAAGATCCCGGCCATCAAGCAGTACCCGATGGTCGAGGTCATCTTGGTCGCTCTGGCCACCGGCTTATTGTCGTACTGGAACGGCCTGGTCAAGCTGCCGGTCGCAAAGCTCATGTACAACCTGGCCGCTCCGTGCGATTACAGCGAGGCGGACCTGGACGAGGCTGTCTTGTGTCCAGAGGCACGGGACGATATCCCCCCCATCCTGCTGAACCTGCTGGTCGCTTTCATGATCAAGGGGGCCCTGACAGTCATCACCTTTGGCATTGTAAGTACCCAGCAGAATTTTTCTAATACTACATGTATATGTATATTGCTTGGCGATCAGGGAGATGGAGAGAAATTAACCTAACACTCTTCTTTTACAGAAAGTTCCTGCCGGTATCTACGTCCCGTCCATGGTGGTAGGAGGTCTCGTGGGCCGTCTGATCGGGCACATTATACAGTGGCTTGTGTTCACCTTCGACGAGTGGCCTGTATGGGATCGCTGCTCCAGGATAGGAGAGGCGACATGTATCCAGCCTGGCGTGTATGCGCTGATTGCGGCCGGCTCTACCATGTGTGGCGTGACGCGATTATCTCTCACCCTGGCGGTCATCCTGTTCGAGCTCACAGGCAGCCTCGACTATGTGCTCCCGTTCTCTCTGGCCATCCTCGTGGCCAAGTGGACGTCGGACTTTATCGAGCCAGTCAGCATTTATGTGAGTATTAGAGGAAGCTTTGTGATGGACGAAGCATTGGCCGTATCCAGCCTTTACTGACTTGATTCATCAGGATCTCTTAACGGAACTGAACTCGTATCCCTTCCTCAACAACAAGCACAAGCCCATCTTCACATCTGATCTGGCAGATATCGTGCCTCGTGTGCGGCGCGAGAGGGTGATCGACGTCACACACTCCCCTCTGGTTTCAGCGGCGAGCCTCCGACGGAAGCTCGAGCGGCTCCACGCGGCGGGAGAGATCGATGGTGGCCTCCCTATTCTGCAGGACGGGATCCTGGTGGGCCTGATTCCGGCACCAGATCTGGAGTTTGCCCTCGACCAGCTCACCGATGAGAGTTCGGACCTCTGCCTAATGGCTAACGTGCCGTCCATCGACGACTCGGATGACGGGAGCGTCGATCCCACCGATTTTACGAGATATATCGACCCTGTAAGACCCCACTCCCTTTCTTATCACCTTGTCTAAGCTGCCTTGTAGGGTGAACGTCGTGATCGTGTTGTCTCTAACCCATCTGAACACAGGCGCCCGTGGCTCTCGATATACACTCGCCCATGGACCTCGTCTACGAATGCTTTGTGAAACTTGGTCTGCGGTACATCTGCGTCCTCCGTGAGGGCAAATACGCCGGCATGACGCACAAGAAGACGTTCGTCAAGTACATTAGGGAGTTGGAGCATGAAGAGGCCTCCTAGAAGATGTCAACAGAGAGCGATCTCACAGGGTAGAGCGGTGGGTGTATGTGTGTGTCTTTTCTATGTCTGTTAGTTCATGTCTGTTTATGCTGCATGGCTCATTTTTCTTTTGTTCTTTTGGATTCCTCATTGCATGCCTCCTAGGATAAGGTTGGGCGGTCGACAGCATTTCTGTCTCGATTAGATTGCATCTTCATATTGATTATATATGCTTTCACATTTAGCGAAGCAGGTCGTGGCTGGTCAATACAGGTCTTGGCTGGTCAGCAAAAGATGAATGAATAAGAAACTGAACATGGGCGGCGGATCTGGTCCACACATCAAGAGAAAATCAACGCCTATAGAAATTACTGCGTCTTGAGCTTCTTGAAATGCCTATCCATGGGCCCTTTCACCCGCTTGTTCCCGTTCTGGATCTTTTTCTTCTTCTCACCCTCCTCCTCCTCATGATTTCCAACAGCATGATCAGCCTCGGCCCCGTCATCGCTCTCCCCAAGGGCGGCCCCCTCCATCTCCTCGCCCTCCCCACCGCCCTCGAACAGGCTCTTGTAAGTCCCATCGAGGACCGCCTTGTCGTTGCCGTGCAGGCCAACCTGATACGCCTTCTTCAGGCTCGCGATGCAAATCCTCCTCCTCTCGGCAAAGTCAAACATGGGCTTGGGGTACGTCCCCTTGTCCAGCGCCCTGTCGACCCCCGGGAAGTCAACCACACGCACGCCCGCCTTCTTCTGGTCAGGCAGCGGGGCCTTCCAGGGCTCATAGATGTACTTGGCCGGCAGGTCCCTGAGCTCAGGCACCCAGCGCCGCACAAAGCCACCTTCCTTGTCCCACTTTTGGCCGAAGCTGACGGGGCTGTAGCAGCGGTAGTACTGGGCGAAGAAGGCGGTGCAGCTGAGCCACTGCCAGTTGCCGGCGTTGCAGGCGGGCTCGTGGTCCAGCAGCAGCTCGGAGAAGACGTCGGCGCCGCGCTCCCAGTGGACGTAGCAGCCGCCGCGGGTGAGGAAGCAGGCGACCGAGTGGCGGCCGAGGTGGTGGATCCAGCCGTCGTGCCGGAGCTGGCGCATCAGGGCGTCGATCCAGGGGAAGCCGGTGGTCCCGGCGGCCCAGCGGCGGAACCACTCGTCGGCCTGTCTGGAGTCGACCTCGTATTCCCCCGGCACCGTGATCTTGTCTGGGCCAGCACTACTCGTGTCATCATTGCCGTCCATCTTCTTCACCATCTGCTTCGTCTCCTCCATCTTGGACGGGAGGTGCCACGGCACAAACCTCACCTGCGGGTTATACATGGTCTGCACCATGACATGTCCCAGAGCGGCCTGGCAGGCAAAGTACATGTCGCGGAACAAGAGCTGGCCCGTCAGGCTCTCGGGCGGGGCGGACGCGTCCCTCTTCCCGAACTTCTCGCACGCCTCGACGGCGCGGTGGTAGAAAAGCCGCGGCGAGAGCGCGCCGAAGTGCAGCGCCGGGCTGAGCAGCGTGGTGCTCTGGGGCTCGAATTGCGCCGGGCTGGTCTGCGGCTTGCGGAAGGTGGCTGCGTACCGCACGTCCCTCATGACCTCGTCGAGCCGCTGGAGCGCCGCCGTCTCGCCGCCGCGGTGCGGGGTCGTCGCCGGCGGGAACCCGAGCTCCTCGAGGGTCTCGACGGCACAGTCGCCTCGGGGCCCGGCGAGGCGCGTGTAGCCCCTGTCCTCGAGCACGCGCCACCTGGCGTTGAGGTCTGGGCTGGTGGTGCGCGGGTCGGGCGGGCGGCGGGCGGCGTCCTTCTCGAGCTGGTCCAGGGCCATGTCGCCCGGGTCGGGCAGGGTCTTGGGCGCGTCGAGCGGTTTCGGCACGGGGCCGAGCTTGTGGCCTGCGGCCTGCAGCTGGGTGATGCTCATGGTGGGCTTCCCGCCGTGGGCGCGCACGAGCTCGTCTGGGTCCCACAGGGTGCGGCCGGTGCGGGTGATGACCTCGACGCCGGCGGCCTGGGCGCACTCGGCCACGGTGCGGTCGCGGTCGCGGGCGTAGGCGTCTGTGTCGCGCTCGAAGACGAGGTGGGTGACGCCCCAGGCCTGGAAGAGGCGTGGGAAGAGGGTCTGGGGCGCCTCGCGGAGGACGAGGAGTCTGGACCTGGGGTTGAGCCTTGTGAGGGAGGCGGAGAGGTCGTTTTGGCAGTCGAGGAGGTACTGCCACCGGTTGGTCCCGCCCTTGGCTCGGTAGACATAGTGAGGGTCCCAGGTGAAGACGGGCCAGAGGCACTCTGGGTTGAGGTCCAGTGCCGCCTGGAGGGCTGGAGAGTCGTGGAGCCTGAGGTCGGTCCTGAACCCTGGGGAGCGGGTGAGTTGAGTAGCATAAAGTCAGGACGAGAGCTTTTTTATAGAGAGAGAGAGAGAGAGAGAGAGAGAAAAGAAGGATGGTCTTCTTCTTCTGGTTCAAAGGAGGGAAGATTAAACTTACAGTAGATGACTCTTGCGGGTTTGCTGCCCATCATGAAGGAGGGAGGAGGTTGGAATCTATATAATATTGATACATATATATGTCATATGTATTTAATTTAGGACTGCACTGTGTCAACATAGAATAATTGAGCTGAGTGAGAACGACAACTACAACAACAATGCCATGTTTGGTCTGCACAAGGTAGAAGAGCTTAAGATGATCCGACGTGGAGGAAGGAAGCCTTCTCCTGCCGGGGTCCTGTTCCGTGTCATGATGTCAAGACTCGAGAATCGACAAGATCCCTGTCTCGTCAAAACGTCAAAACGTCAAATTCTAGCCTTGAGACCTGCTGGAGACATTTAGTACTGATCAAGTATATTTGTTTAGTTTGGAATCTGCCACCAATGCAGATACCAACTTCCATTTTTTACACAAGTCTCTTCTCATGACTCCAAGGCAGTGACTCGATGGCAACGAGTTCAGAGCATGGACAGGAGAGCTTGGTTCATCGTTGACGCTTCTACTCAATAGTGCCACTGTTTGACAGAACAAAACTTCATTTGGCTTTCCAGTTCCAACAAAGGCTCCACGCGGGCCGGGCCGAGTCTAAACATGAACACGGACCCTATTCTGGACCCATCATCTATCTGCTCCACGCAGGTAGCACATTCATCTCTTAGATGTCTTCCTGAGCTGAAACTTAACCATCTATCCAGCCTGCCACTACACGAGCCAGCTCCCTTTGCTTACCAGATCAGACTCGCAAACATCCTCACGCCTCCTCCCTGTGCTGTCCATGCTTGGCCCACTCCCGCAAGACATTCTTGCGAATCTTGCCAGTACTGGTCTTGGGCAGCTCCTCAATGACCTCGACCTCCCTCGGGACCATGAACCTCGGGATCTGGCTCTGCTTCTTGGCCCAGTCCACAATGTCCTTCCCTGTCACGGACTTGCCCTGCTTGACGGTCACGTATGCCTTGGGCCGCTCACCCCAGTGGGAGTCTGCGACGGCCACCACGCCCGCCTCGAGGATGTCTGGGTGTTTGACGAGGGCACTCTCGAGGGCTACTGAGGAGATGTTCTCGCCGCCTGTATTCTGTGCGTTAGCAGGTCCGTCATTTTGAATATACCAAAGAATCAGAGGGCATGTATATATGCAAATAGAAGAAGAAGAAAAAATCAAAAAACCCCAAAAAGAACGGTGCTTACCAGAGATGATAATGTCCTTGGCCCTGTCCAAGATCTGTATGCTGCCGTCCGGATGACAGACGGCCAGATCGCCCGAGTGCAAACCCCCACCAGCAAACAGCTTTCTCGTCGCCTCGGGATCCTTAAAGTACCCCTTGGCACAGATATTCCCAAAGAAGACAATCTCACCAATCTCCTTCCCATCCTTGGTGACGTCCACAAGCACACCCTCAGGCTGGTCTGGCTTGACCACACGCACAGGCAGGCTGGTCACAAACCCGTGCCCCTGTCGCGCCATGCGGCTGTACTTCTCCTTGGGGTCGAGGTCGTCCCACTCGGGCATGATGTAGCCCTTGGTGATGGGGCCATATGTCTCAGTCATGCCGTAGACGTGCACGGGCTGCAGGTTCAGGTTGGTCATCTGTTCAAAGAGGTGGCCCGTCGGCGGGGATGCGGCCACGGTGACCTGGCAAGGGTGTTTCAGCCGCTCGGCGTGGGCATCGGCGCAGAGGAGGGTGTTTACTGTGGGCGCCGCGTTGAAATGTGTCACTTTTTCTTCTTTGAGGAGGCGCCAGAGGAGTGGGTAGTCGATCTTGCGCAGACAGATGTTGGTGCCCCTAACCGCGACGGTGGACCAGGGAAACGTCCAGCCCATGGCATGGAACCTGTGAGGGCAAGCCGAGACCATGAGAATGAGAATTGATGCGTTGATTCAGGAAGAAAAGAAAAGAAAAAATAAGAAAGAAGGATTCATAGGAGAAGAAGAAGGAAAGAAGAAAGAAGGAGTTTCTTCACACTTACATGGGCAGGGTCCACAGGTACTTGCAGCGCCCTTCTCGCGTGTTCAGCCCGCTCTCTATCACGTTGCCCATAGCAGCCAAGTAGGCGCCTCGGTGGGTATACACTACACCTTTGGGCCGGGAGGTTGTGCCGGACGTGAAGGGGATCGCCAGCATGTCATCCTCGTCCTCGGCCTGCGCTTCGAGGTCGGCCCAGCCTTTGCTCCCGGCGTTTCGGTCGTAGGTCAGGCCTTCCAGGATGATCTCGTCAAATGGGCCACATAGCTCGCCTTCTGTGGCATCGGTATCCTGCGCAAAAGGGAGCGAGGGAAGAGCACCAGTCAGTCAGTCAGTCAGTCAGTCAGTCCAATCTATCAGGGAAACGGTAGTAACCCCGTGTGTCGATTCACAACGAGACCTACCGTATCTACGACAATCTTGACCCCTGGCTTCGCTTTCCTGAAGGACTCCAGTAGCCCTTCAAACTCCCAGTCGGCTAGGATGATGTCCACTTCTGCAAACTCAAAGATGTAGTTGATGTCGTCCTCTTTGAGGCGGTAGTTCACGGGGACGAAGACAGCCCCTCCGGCAGCGACGCCATAGATGCTCTCGAGGAAGGCCGGGGTGTTTGTCATGAGCACGCCGACCCTCTTGTAGCCGTGGGTCTTGAGGTAGTACGCCAGGCCACGGGCACGGTCGGCAAACTCCTCGTAGGTGCGGCGGAGGGTGGCGCCGTTGGTGGTGATGTGGACGATGGCCTCGGCGCGGGGTTCGATTGCTGCGGCACGGGGAAGGAAGAAGGTAGGAGAGAGGGTGTGGATGTTGTGGGTGTGTGGGTATGTCTGTCCTTCCTTGGTAGAGGTGGTGGGTGTTGGTGGTGATGAGGAAGAGGAAGAGGAAGGCTCAGAAGAGGAGGAGGAGGAGGAGGACCACAGGTGCCCGAGGACATTTCTCAGGCGAGACGTAGGGCTTGACATTGTAAAATGTCTTATTGTAAAATCTCCTAGATCGTGCAATGAGTAGGCTTATGTTGTAAGAAATGAATTAGTTGTTCAGGAAATATGGCCGTCTTCCAAGATGGGAATACGAATTATTGTGAGGCCGAAGAGGAGGAGGAGGAGGAGGAGGAAGAGGACAACCGACAAACCTCACTTCACTCGGACTAGTGAAAAGTCAAAGATAGAATAGTAAAAAGTCACCAAGAACAAGAGTGCAAAATGTCCACAACTCAATCGATAAAACTGATATTATCCTATAGTGTATACAGTTGCAACCGCTCGGGGAAAAGAAAAAGAAACGAGGTTTGTTCTGACGGGCTGACGGAGGAAAGGGCCCCCCAAACGCCGTGGTAGTGAGGTCACCTGCAGCGACGGGCCAGGGGAGGAAACAACGACCCCTCTCTCCAAATCCCGGGCATCTTCTCCAATTGCCGTCCCCAAGAAATTGTTTCAGGGGAGTGGTTCTAGGGCACTGCAGGGTGCTGTGCTTCCCCGCATCCTCTCCCCTCCCCCCCACTGCCCCTCCTTGCTGCGGGCTCTGCCTGTCTTATTCAGGGCTTACCCCAATTGGAGAGGAAGGGCCCCTCACTGAAACCCTACCCTCTCGATTGTTCCTGAAGGGGGGTGGGAAAGACAAGCGCAACTACAACACACTGGAGAGTTCTCATAACTGATATTGGTGTTTTTTTGTTTTTTTTTGGCTTCAATATTTTCCTAAGAGACAAGCAAGTAAGTTAAGTACTCATGGGTAACGACAGTTCTGTCGACACAATATGAACAGTGCCATGCCTTGATTCCGAAACACATGTCTACCTCGGCCCAATACACAACAACACATGTACACGAAGGAAGGAGAGGAGGAGAACGGGGGTAATGATGGATAGAAATATAACGGAAAGAAAGAGAAGAAGAAAAAGAGAGAAAAAAAGGGTTCATCGTCCGTTCCTTCCAAGTCCCGCCAGAGGATCATGTTCCTTCTTCCCCTTCCAAATCCCCCAAGAGCCCAGCCCGTCAACCCCTCCGTCCAGCCGCCCAACCAGCAGGTCCCTCCTCCCTCCTCCCTCCTTGCTCTTCATCTTCACCTTCGCCTTCACCTTCACCTTCGAAGCCTAAAAATCCAGGCAACCCAGGACCATAGATAAGAAGACCAACCATATAGTCAGCTCTTTTTGATGAGGCTGTCAAACAGCGGCTTGAGGCTCTTGGCGCTCTTCTTGGGGTATCGCTTCTGGTCGTTTTCATAGTCCACAAACGTGACACCAACTTAAGATCATCGTCAGTCAAGAGAATCAAGAAAAGAAGAAGAAGAAGAAGAAGAGACCCAAGAAAGAAAAAAAGATACTCACATCTTGTCTCATACCCCTCAGCCCACTCAAAATTGTCCATCAGCGACCAGGCCATGTACCCACGCACATCAACGCCGTCCTCCTGCGAGGCCTGCGCCATGGCACGCACATAGCCGTCGAAGTACTCGACGCGGAAGTCGTCCTCGACAATCTGGGCCAGCTGCATGTCGTTCTCGCCCTTGAGGCTGGTGCCGTTCTCGGTGACGTACATCTTGGGGTAGCCATAGCGTTTGGACAGCCAGACCAGCAGCTCGCGGAAGCCGCGCGGGTTCGGCCGCAGCCAGAAGCTCTGGGTCTCGGGCCCGATGCACTCGCCGGCCTTGCTGTAGAAGAGGGTCTCGAGGTTCCCCAGGAAGTCGTCGGCGGCGGGCGGGGTCGTCTTGTGGCGGATGTAGTTGGCCGTGTAGTGGTTCATGCCGTAGAAGTCGTTGCTCCCCTTGACCAGCGCGGCCTCCTCGTCGGTCCACGCGGGCAGCCTGTCGCCGAGCTGCTTGCGCATCGAGGCCGGGTAGTGGCCGAAGTAGATGGGGTCGGCGAACCAGCTGATGGCGAACTCGATCTTGCGGTCGCTGGCCTCGACGTCGGCCGGGTCCTCGGGGTCCCAGGGGTAGGTCGCGTCGCCGTTGAGCGTGATGCCGATCTCGCCGCCGTCGCGCGCCTTGAAGTCGTCGCGGTACGCCTTGACCGCCCGGCCGTGCGCCACGAGGAGGTTGTGGCCCACCAGCCACGGCTCCCGCGACGAGTCGCCCTCGGCCGACTTGTTCCTGTCGCTGCAGCGCCCCGGCGCGAAGTAGCCCGTCGAGTAGCCCAGGATCGAGCTGCACCACGGCTCGTTGAAGGTGATCCAGTGCTTGCACTGCGGGATGCCCTCGAAGACGACGCGCGCGTACCGCGCAAAGTCGAGCGGGAACTCGGTGCGGTTCAGCAGCCCGCCGTACCGCCGGTCCAGCTCGTCGGGGAGGTCCCAGTGGTACAGCGTGATGAACGGCTCGATGCCCGCTGCCAGCAGGTCGTCCGTGAAGCGCGCGTAGTGGTCCAGCCCCTTCTGGTTGACCGGGTCGTCGCGCCCGCCCAGGGGGATGATGCGCGACCAGGACAGCGAGAAGCGGTAGGCCGTGGCGCCTAGCGACTTGAGCAGCGCAATGTCCTCGCCCGTGCGGTTGTAGCTGTCGCAGGCCACGGCGCCGCTGGACCCGTCGGCGATCTTGCCGGGGATCGCACAGAAGCTGTCCCAGATGGAGGGGCCGCGGCCGTCCTTCTCGGTAGAGCCCTCGACCTGGTAGCTGGAGGGGGTTGGGGATCCTGTTAGATCATGGTCTGACTCGAGTGCCGGAAGATATGATTGGTGGATGGGAGGAGCGCAGTAGAAGGCAGGAAGGAGGAGGAGAAGACAGAAGAGGGAGGAGGAGGAGGGAGACTTACGACGCCGTGGCAAACCCCCACTTGAAGTCTGACGGTAGAGACATGGTCGACGACAGGTTTATACTTTAGGGCCGTTCAGATATTGTCGTCGTGCCAAATATATATAAAATATATTTAATATATAGATAGGGAGTGAATGTATGCGAATCTGTCTAGGGTTAGGGTCGAGTGCTCAGTTGATGTGTGTTGAGAAGGAGGAGGAAGACAAGAAGGTAGGTGCCAGGATAATTCAGATTCTTTTGTAGACGAATATATACACCCAAGGAAATATGTATGTATATATCTCTCTCTACTTTTAAAGGATAGAATAACCCTTTTATATCGGTCAAGAAGCAGGGCAGGGAGAAGAGCTCTGGTCTAAAGGCATCCTAAGGTGCAACTAGAAAGACGAGACTAGGAACACACGTGCAGGAAACATACATACCTATACACACACACACACACACGCACACGCACAAGAGAGAGAGGAGGCTCTTGGATATATAAAGAAAAGAATAGGACCGTTCAGGAGGAGACAAAACAGTCCCAAGTACTTGAAAAGAAAAAACAACAGAAAGAGAAGAAAGCAGCGGGGAGGGCTCGTTGTACTTAAATTGTCCAGGAGTGGAACTATTCCCGTCGACCATGTCTTTTCCACCCCCTCTCAATCGCGCCGTATCCGTTCCATGTTCGGACCGTGGCGGCCGAGAAGAGCTACCTGGGCATAGCGTGTAATACTGTGGCCCTTTTCCCCCCCTTCTCTTGTCTCTGTTTTTCTTGACCTTGACCAAAAGGAGGGGAGGGGGAAACGGAGGGCACGAGACTCTCTGTCCTTGCTTGGCTCTTTTTTCCTTCTTTTTGATTGTCATTCTGCCTGTATGTAATATGACCAGCACCAGTAATCGTCACCTGATCTCTTCGTGACTCGCATCCTCATCCATCCTTTGGAGTCTGAAGCCAACTAAGATCTGGCCCCTCCAACTCTCCCCACCTTCGACGCCAGAACAAACAAGGGCGGGGTATTCCACCCCAGCCCAGCAGCACATCCAAAGTATGTGACTTGATACCTACCAAAGCCCATCTCTGCTTGTCTTTTTCTTTTTCCAATTCTAGTTATTATGACTTTTTACTTTGAACCCAGATTCGTCCCCATTGGAGGACCTTTTACGATACATAATTCCCGCCCTCCGATGCCCCCTCCCTTGTTCAACCCAACCAGTAAACCTTGAACCTTTAATCCTTTTCTCATCTTCTCTCGGCAGCGGGACGATGGTCGTCTTCTTCCCAAAAAAGAATCTGATAAGAAAAATACAATGATAATAGTAGAGAACAGGACAGATTCTAACCTTTTGCATTGTGATCAGCTCACCTTGTTTCACATAGAACCCCCCCCTCGTCCCTCCTTAACTCCCCTCTCTGCTCGTGAACCTCAAGGCTTGCGTCCCGGCCCGTCCACCCGCCGACGGCGAACGCGCGCCTAAACCTCGGCAACAAGCCCAAGGAGAAGAGAGAGAGGGAGGTGCGACCTGGCTGGCCCTCTTCTTTCCCTCCTCGCCCCACGAGCCTTGAGAGATTCCAAACCACTTTTCGGATCAAGAATTGTGCATATACTTATGTGTGTGTTAACAACAAAATGTAGAGAGGGAAAATATGTACAAAAGAGTACCTTCCTGGTACTACTACAACCGTACCATGAAAAGCTGCTCCCCCCCCCCCCCCGCAAGTACCCGGCCAACAATTGAACCCCCATGGGCCCTTGCATGTGCTGCGCCGTGCCCCCCGTCGCCGGGCGTCTCTCTCCACCCCCGGACCCCTCGGTTCGGCCTCGTCATCCGAACACTCGTGCTAGAGAGACATAATAATAATAATCATAATAAGAAACCCAAAGTGCACACTCAGCCACCCAGCCACTCCATCCAGCCTTTCCCCCACACTCCTTGTTTCCCCCCCCCCCTCCAGCGCCGTCGAGCCGCCGTCTCTTGCTACCGGCGGCTGAACCTCGGATTCCCATCCTGTCCTACAGTACTGTATACGGGCCTTGGCCTTTGGAGACGACTGATCCCGTCCTTCGGTACCTCTTCGGCTTGTCCAAGGATGCACCTCGCAGTGCTGATTCTAACGGAAGCCGGCGCGGTGAGGCCTGATGAGAGGGAAAGGAGAAGATGATGAACACCTATCGCAGACGAGGGCTGAGACTGTACACGATCTGCTGCCAACATCATACTTTGTAACCTTTTGTTTTCATTCTTTTTCAAACCGCTCTTTAGCCTCGCTCTTCTGCCCTACTGAGATACAGTACCAATCCCCCCGGCTCCAAACTTTTTTTCAGCCCTGTTTTCCCTCAAGAACGCCTCG
Source organism: Cryphonectria nitschkei (assembly GCA_006503525.1). Classification (NCBI taxonomy): domain Eukaryota; kingdom Fungi; phylum Ascomycota; class Sordariomycetes; order Diaporthales; family Cryphonectriaceae; genus Cryphonectria; species Cryphonectria nitschkei. Next base: position 172,318 of record LAZJ01000009.1, on the reverse strand, counting down.
TCGTCAAGTCATGTGAAAAGTCATTTGGTCTTAACGAGGCAGGGCCAACAAAACAAAAAGGGAAGGGAAGAAAAGAAGAAGAAGGGGAAAAAAAAAGGTTCATACGCCGTGGGCGAGAGAAGAAACAAAGCACTTCCGAAAACGCCACACCAGGCACCGCACCAACCATCAATTAAGCATTCTCTGTGCTGAGATCGGACCGCGCCGTCGGCCCCATCTCGAGCGCAACCGCCCAGGCGAGCCGAAGGTGCGTGTTGCCGTGCCCGAGACCTGGGGAGAAGGTACCTGCCATGCGGGCCCCCCGGTCCTCCTATGCTGCTCTGCCGCCCACCTGCAGGCCGGGTTGCCGCCCTGAAGATAGATGGTCGCAATAGACCAGACGGACCTCCTAGCCGCCAATACCAATATATGTCCTGAAAAAGCAGGCCTCAGCTCACCCACACACACACACTCTCTCTCTTTCTCTTTCCTCTTTCTCCCCATGGCTCGTATATTTGTGGTGTTAATTGTCATGGATGTAAGGTTGAATCAAAGCAGATTCCTCCAGTAAGAAAAACCCAGCATGCCAGGGGGCAAGACAACGTCGTCGGGGTGAAGGCAACATGACTCCGAGTCCTTGGAATGCCCCATCACTGAGTGACGCCCTCCATAGTGGCATCGTCACCATCATCCCGGTCGCCAAGCTTCCTCTTTCCGTTCCCCGTGGCTGAAAGCATGCTTCTGTCTTCCGCTTCTCCTCCTCCTCCTTCTTCTTCCTCGTTGAACTCGACGATCTCGAACTCGATCCTGGTCGTGCCACGGCCACTGCGGCGCGTGCCCTTGGTGGTCCGCAGGCGGCGGCCCAGGCTGCTGCCTTCTACAATGCTGTTGAACCACGGGATGCCGGTCGTCTCACGGCCCGCAGTAGTAGTAGTAGTAGTAGTAGTCACTGTAGAAGAAGCCACAGTAGTAGCAGGCTGCAGGGTAGACTGACCCGTCGAGAGTGCAGCGGCAGCGGCAGAAGCCTCCGCCGTTCCGTCGCCAGGGGGAGGAGATGGAGGCTTGTCTTCCTCGACGGGGGAGGCCGGGATCAGCCCCAGATCCTCCAGGTCGCCCAGGTCCTCGCGGCACAGGCTGCCCATGGTGACCTGGATGTAATCTGCCTCTGCCCGCGGCTCCTCGGACCAGTAGGTTAGTGGTGTGCCGCAGAAGCCACAAAACTGCCGTCTCGCGTGGCCCTCCTGGGGGTTCTCATAGACCCGTCTTATCTGGGCAGCCGTCTCGTCAGGGTACAGTGCATAGGTCGCAGAGTGATACCAGGTCAGGGGGATGCGGATGTGGGCAGAGAGGGGGGTGGCCTGTGCAGCTCCTGTACGAAATCATCGTGTGGACTGTCAGCCTGTCTGTCCATTCCAAAGGGGGAAAAGAGGAGGGAAGGGTTCTGTTCTGTTAGGATTGCACTTCGTGGCGGTCATGGTGCTGGTGAAGATTACATACGGTGGAAGCTGCTCGTGCCAAAGAGGACCTGGGCAATCTCATCAGCATCTTGAGGGGGCCTGATGAAGTACTGGTTCCTGTGGCAGACACAAGAGCCTCGAAGGGGGCGTTCAAAGCTCATAATGACCAGTTACAGAAAAAGAAAGAGAAAGAAAAAAAACAGATAGAGAGATAGATAGGAGGATAAGAAGAAAAAAAAAGAGTCAGTCTCGAGTGGATTGTTGAACCCTTTGACTTCAGAGCACTGGAACACCGTCTGGGTCAAAGTTGATGACGGTGGCTTGAACTGAGTGTTTGGACCCTCCAGGTTGATCTGAGCTGAGAAGGAGGCAGATGAAGTTGAACAGTTGTCAGAGATTGGGGAGGGGGGTGGCAATTTGAGAAAGTCAGGAGATGACGATAGTTTTTGTTTGAGAGTTGTTTGCTGGAGGTTTGTTTGTCAAACATGTGAGAGGCATTCATTGGTGGGTCGGGGTTGGGCAGGGGGCAGAGGCGGGCAGGGGAAGCTCCAGGACAACCCCCGCCGCCTGGAAACCCCCCGCCAACCCCACTAGGTCGAGCACCTAACCCAGCTACGGCAGTGCCATCTGTAGTGCGTAACCCCCCGTAGTGATCGCCCCAGTAAATGAACGACACAAGGGCAGCCAGCCCACTTCGACTCCATTCTCCCTCCGACGACATGTTTCCTCTGCCTTTCTTCGAAGCTTCTACCGAATCCCCCCTCTCAAGACAGGTCCACAACCAGCTTCTTAGCACTGACACCCTTGGCCACCAGATCAACAGCCGTCTGCACGCTCTCCAGCCCCTTGCCGACCACCTCGGCATCCGGCTTACACTTCATGCTGCCATCCGCCAGCGCCCCGGGCAGCCAGTCCACCCACACAGCCCGCCCACACGGGTCCCCCCTGGCGTCCATGCACGTGTTGAAGCTCACCTCGACGCCCTCGGGAAGCTGCAGCGGCGGCAGGATGCCAGGCGGGAACACGGTCGCGAGGTGCTTCCGCCGGCCGCCCAGCCGGTCCGCCAGCCCCGCGAGCCTGGTGAGCGTGGCCGGCAGCGCGGCAAAGTCGAAGCCCACCATGGCCGCAAAGACCCCGACGGGCTCGCCCTGCCCCTCCAGCGCCCCCACGATCCTGTCCAGCACGTCCTCCTCGTGGTAGTCAAACACATGGTCCGCCCCGACCGCCCGCAGCGCCGCAAAGTTGTGCGCGCTCGCCGTCGCCGCCACCCGGTACCCCGCCGCCTTGGCCATCTGGATGGCACACATGCCCACGGCCGAGCTGCCGCCCCAGACCACCAGCGTCCTGCCCTGGCTGTTGTTGTTGTTGCTGCTGTGCGCCGCGCCGCCTCCGGCTGCCCTCTGCGGGTAGTCCAGCGCCAGCGCCTCCTTCATGAACAGCGAGTACAGCGCCGTCGTCAAGGGCAGCGGCAGCACCGCCGCCTCCGCGAGCGCCACGTGGTCCGGGACCTTGGCGATGAACGGCTCGACGGCCGTCGTGTACAGCTGGAACGCCCCGTACTTGCTGCCCTTGAGCGTCGAGGCCGACACGGGCGCCATGATGCGGTCGCCCTTGGCGAAGCGCGTGTTCTGAGGGCCGACCTCGGTGACGACCCCTGCGACGTCCACCCCGGAGATGGACGGGTAGTCCTCGGCCTGGAGGAGGATCCCGCGCGTCTGCACGGCGTTGTCTACAATGTTGATGCCTGTGGCGTGCACGCGGAAGACCACCTCGTCCCCCTCAGCAACGGGCATGGGCGACTCCTTGATCACGTACGGGTGGGCTTTGGGCTCCGTGAGCCATGCTGCTTGGTTCTGGGGTGCTGAAGACATGATGATGGCTGCTGTCTCTTGTCTGTAGTCTCCCTTTCCTTTTCTTCCTGGAAGGCGATGGTGGTAAGAATAATAATGATAATCGTAATAGTAATAGTGAAGGTAAGAGCAGAGGTTGAGCAGAGGTAAAGTTGTTGTTGATTTATCTCGCTACAGCCTTACTAAAGTCATGAGAAAGAGAAAAAGAGTTGTGGTATGCCAGGTAATAATTATACTCGACAACATCTCCACGCAATCCTTTCCACACACGCACATCAAGATGGCTTGCATGATTTCGGACCAATGCAACCCGGAACTCCGCCCAGCCCATAACCTAATCCGGCCGGTTTCTGACCACACCTCTCCGATTAACTCCAGAATCCGAAATCCAGTATCATAATAATGGTGTAACCTGTTTTGGACTTATTTTTCTCCCCCTCCTTTTTCCATTTTGGTAAACGTGAGAATCCGACGACGTACGACGGTTTGTCAAGAGCTGAACAGACTGTGTCGCTTGCATGTTTCGGAAGGAATTATGCAAATCCCACACACAAATGCGTTGAGCAATGATGAGGCACAAATAGCTACCATGTGGGCATAAGCTCCTGTATTAATGTCATTCATTATACATTTGAAACCATTCTCAAAAGACCAAGGACCCCCCCCCCCCCGCCTTCATCAAAATTGCAGAGGAAACCCGTGATGGCTGGGATTCTGGCCACTCCGTACGGTCAGTCTCTTGTTTCCTAACCACCGGAATTGCTCAACATACGAGCTGCCGCACTTGGGGCTTCAGAAACCTCGTTCATCATCGGAGGGTTCGGCACTCTCCCCCAAAATTCATGGCTGATCGGCGGTGCGGTCGGACTACCCAGTTCCTCCTCTTCCTCTTCCTGCTCCTTCCCCTTCATCACAGGACCAGCCACGTCTCCGTCAGCGCCCTCGCCCCATCATAGTCCCCATTCGTCAGCGCAAACGTCCTCAGGTTCACCGCGCTCTCGTAGACAAACTCTCGCAGCAACAGCCCACCACTATCGCCCTTCTCCTCGTTTTCCTCCATGCGCCTCGCGTGCGCCTTGGCCTCACCGAGTGCGCGGGCGTAGAACTGCGCTGCGAGGTGGTAGATGCCCAGCAGGTGGTAGCACCGTGCGATGTTGTAGTGCGCCTCGAGCCTCTCGATGACGTCGGCAGAGCGGGCGCGGGTGCGATAATACTCAAACATATAGTGCATGCCCTGGGCAATGATAAACTGCCTGTTCTCGGCCTGCCGCTTCATGGCGTAGTGCACGTAGGCGGTGCCCACCGAGAGGTTGACCATGGGGTTGGCTGGGTCGAGGGCCGCGGCGCGCAGGAAGTAGTTGAGAGCGTAGGTGTAGCTCGTCGACGTGAGGAGGATGTGGCCGTAGAGCATCAGCAGCGTGACGTCGAGCGCCTCGTGCCGGGGGCCCAGGGCTTCCTCGCGCGGCACCGCCGTGTCCCATGCGCCCATCGCCTTCTGTGCGAGGTCCGTCGGCAAGAGTGTTCGGTCCATAGCCTTGATCTGCCGAAGGATGTACTTTTGCGCCGGGCCTGAGGCGTACCAGCTCACGGGAGACTGGCACACCCGGCAGAGCGCGCTGAAGACGCGGTAGCTGTCCGTCGCGGCGTGGCACGATCGCATGAAGAAGCGCGCCACCGCCACGCACGTCTCCTCGTCTGCCGCGTGCACAGCGCATGCCGCCCACGCCACGTGGATGAGGAAGGTGTTGTCGCTGGACTTGTACACGATCGAGTCGCGCGCCGACTGACACACGATGTAGGCCTCCTGTGCCTGTTGCCTGCGGGCCAGGCTGATGGCGTACTCGAGGAATAGGTCGAGCCACTGGTCGAAAGGGATGCCGCGGTGTTCGTGGCGCCGGAGGACGGGCTCCGGGCCGCTGTCGTCTTCTCCAGGAGCAAGATCTATATTGGTAGAGAACCATCAGCCATATTGCACACACACACACACACACACACACACACAGCCATCCCTCATGATGCTTTCGTAGGTTCTCATGAAATCAGGGACATACTCTGCTGCAGCCGCTCAGCCATAGCAGCGAGGTCTCTGTTGCCACCACCTGGCGCAGCAGCTGTCCCTGCCCGCTCGCTGCGGCCGTCCTCAGCAGCATGCCTCTCCGCCGCCCTCTTCTCGTTCTCCTTGAAGAAGGAGCCGTAGCCCATAAAGTTGAGATACTTGTCCCACGGATAGAACTCCTTGAAGGATCGGAAGTCGTCCACCAGGTCCTGTGCGGCCGCCATCCACTCGTCCTCAGCCTCGATGTCGCCGCTCGCCATGCGCTCCCGCAGCTCCTGCACCTTGTGGTACTTGCTCCGGAAGCTCTCCGTGACGTTGTGCTCGTACACCTCGCGCTTGGCCTTGCTCGCCATGCGGCGCATGTGCTGTCGCCGCACCCGCTTCGGGCGTTGGCCCTTCTTCTTCTCCCGCATCACCTTGTCGCGGATACGCCGACGTCGTCTGGCCTTGGCTGCCACCAGACCGTCTCCCTCCTCCTCTTCATCCTCTTCCTCCCCGCCGCCGCCGTCTTCGTCGTCTTCCTCGTTTTCCTCATCCTCTCGGCGCTGTTCGTCCTCAAGCGCTATGGCTTCGTTCACCAGGAGGAAGGCCTCCTCCTTCTCCTGGTGCGTCTCGTACATCTGTGCGAGCTCCAGACGGGCCTCGATATTGTCTTCATCCACCTCGATTGCTCGGAGGAACAGGTCTTCTGCCGTGGCCTGGTCCTCCATGTCCAGATAACACCTGCCCTTCTGTACGAGCATCTCGGAGTCGACCTCCCCGGTCAGCCGTTCGTAAAACTCGTAGAACTCCAGGGCGGTGGTGATGCGCCGGTTCTCGAAGAGCTGGCTGGCCAGCTCCTTGACGACGAAGGGGCTGTCCTCGAAATACTCGTGCACCGGCGCGTTGTCGAAACCCGGCGTGGCAGCCAACCACTGCAGGTGCCTGGTGGCCTCCTCTTCCTGGCCGAGCTTGAGGCGGTAGATGGCCAGCTTTGCACGGAGGTCCAGGGGCAGAGCGGGTCCGTACATCTCGTAGGGAAACGTGTCCGGGTTGTATTCAGGCACCTCCCTCATCCGGTCGTCCTCCTGGTCCCACTCCCGATCATCGTCCACATATCTGTCCCAGAAGGTCTCGTGCTGCCGCCCGATGAGCAGCCGTGAGAGCGAGCGCAGTGCGAGTGCGGCATCCGAGTACTTCTCGAGGAATGCACACATCTCGACGTAGATGATGACGTCGGACCACTCGAAGGTGCCCCTCAGCCGCTGGCCGCCCTCGCGCACGTGCCTGATGGTCAGCTCGTAGAAGCCCCGCGCCTTCTCGACGTACTTCCTTGCGCTCCTGGTGTCAAAGGCGGCCTCGGCCATGTTCCGCAGCACCGCCATGTTGTAAGGCCGCCTCTGCAGCACTTTGACGTATTCGGCGGCGGCGGTGCTCGACCTCCCAGCCTCGAGGGCACAATTCGCCTTGCCGATGCGAGCCTTCATGCTCTTTGGGTTGGCCCTTATGGCGGCAGAGAAGCACATCTGGGCCGTGTCGAGGTTCCGCCCGCGGCCGTCGGGCGTGGTGTCGTCCAGCGCAAACTGGGCGACCGTCATCCACCCGTAAAAGTCCCGCGGCCGCAGGTGCGCGGCGAAGCACATGGCCATGATGGCCTCGCGCGTCTGCCCGCGCTCCTGGTAGATGCTGCTGAGCATCACCCACGCATCATGTGTCTCGGCATTTTGCCGGATCACCTCTTCCACCACGGCGAGCGCCTCGTCCAGCTCCCGCCGCAGCAGCGCGTCCGAGGCCTGCGAGAGCAGCATTTTGATCTCGGCGCTTGGCTCCACGATGTTGCGCGGGCCACTGGTACCTCCGCCCAGGCGACGGCGTTTGCGAGGGTATTTGCCCCCTCCGCGGCCCCCTCTTCCTCGCTTATGCTGGCCCTTGCCTCGAGAGGAGACTGGGTGGATGGCAGGGTCGATCAGATCCAAATCATCATCCTCTTCATCCGAGTCAAAAGTCCCACCACCCATAGAAGCCTTGAAAGCAGCAACATCAGCATCAAGCTTGGCAATATCAGCTTGGAGCCTGAGGTCGTCTGAGTCGGCATCAGAGAGCTCAGCATTATCCCCAGCACGGTCTGGGGCCTCAAAGTCATCATCGTCATCATCAACAAAGCTGCACAAAATGTCAGTACAGCTTGCGCCTTGTGACTGGGAAGCAGCACACAGACGAATGGAAGAAGAAGACATACTCATCTTTCATCTGAGGAACATGCTGCATAGGCAGGACAGACAGCACATTGTTGATTGTAGATGGGGGACCTGGTGGAGGTGCTAGGAGTTCTCTAAACTCAGCCTCCATCTTCAGGAAGTTGAAGTTGTTGAGATGGTGTCTGTGACCAAAGTTGTCGATATCGTTCGTGACTTGGGGCTTCTTTATGCAGGTTCGTGGCAGGAGCAAGCAGGTGACTGAGACCTGCAGATTTCTCCAAGTTTGGCCACAAGAGTTCCTTCGCCTTGTCGCATCATCAGCACATGCACTCTGAGAGTAGGTTGCGTCGAAGGGGATCAAGAAATGGTGTATGGGATGTTCAAAGAAGTTCGAGTCCAAGGTGCTTTCCTTCCAAGTGAAAGCAAGTGGAAAGTTTGGCCCCTAAGAAAGGCGGGTCATTCTTTACCCTAACCCTCATGTACTCTCTGCCATATAAAGTTCGAAGTCCATCTAGAAGGAGCCTGAGAAAGCAAGCCACTTGGATGCTCACTTGTTCTCTCTCCTCTCCTTTGTTCCTTATTAATGTACTAAGTACTGACTTATACTCAGAAGTATATAATACATTGGGGCGTAAGTAGCCCCTCCTCTACAGCACAATAGCATTATACACGGAATTCCTTTTTCGAAAAGAGAGATCCCGTGCGTAAACCTGAGGATCAAATCACACGGGGCTTCAGTAGCGTTCAACATGTCAAATTGTTTTCACATACAACAAAACATTGCGTCGCTCCAAACCATGTATTCGCTGCTGGGGAGACATGCTGTCTGATGTGTCACGCTACACAGCCACGATATACCTGAGCATGCCTGACAAACTTGCTGCTCTATCATTCTTCGGCATCAGAGAATTCATACCAGCCCTCAGACATAATTCCCTTTTGATCAAGCCACCCAGTGGAGACATCCAACGTGGGGTGGAAAAAAGGTGTCCTTGGTGTATATACCAGGCTAGGTGTTCAGAACTGTCCAACTGTACCCAAAATCCATGTCAACCAAAAAATGCGACTGCCGTTCCCACACCAACCGTAGGATCTCGTTTATGATATCACGGCGCCCTTAATCTCTACAACAATGTGTGAGGTCAACCCACATCCGTGATCGTGATCCTGGATCCCATTCTTCTCATCGATCGTGATACTTGCGGGAGACTGGTTCCAAGTGCACATCTATGCAATCTTGCCTGTGGCCTTGGCATCTGTAACTGATTGTTAGCTGGCGGTCCAGACAGCTGCTGAGATTGTTGGGTTGTCTGTGCGAAGCAACTTACCCTTGACCTGCTCAAAAACCTTCAGCATCTTGCGCCTGGCTCCCAGTGCATTGACGCCCCTCTTCTCCAGGGCCTCGTCATCAAGCTCGACCAGCTCATTCCACTTCAGGTCCTTCAGGTGGTCTGTGTACTTGTGCAGACGAAGGCTGCGCAGCCAAGACGGAATGTCCTGCAGCAGGGTAGGGTCAGTCGGATCCTCTGGGGGCTTGCTGGTACCCCGGCGACCACGTGGAGAACGACCACGGTTGATGTCAGAGTGGTCCGACAGGTAGCCCTCGTGATGACCTCCCATGCTCAGTCCTCCCAGGCCGACCATGCCATTGTTTAGCAGAGGTGACGTTCCACTGTATGGATTCAGGAAACCGTTGGCCTGCGGGGAGGTGAAGGCACCCATGGGCTGGAACCCAGCCGACATACCGCCCTGCAGCGCGAAGCCAGGTGAGTTGGGCCGAGAGCCGCCGCCACTGAGCTGCTGGTGCTGCAGTGCGATCATCTGCTCGGGTGTGAGGACCTGTCCACGCTCGTTGCTCATAACAATGTTGAGTGGCTGGCCACTCATGCCCATGCCGCCCATGCCGCCCATACCGCTCATGCCGCCCATTCCCATGCCACCCATGCCCATACCCTGCGTGTTGGGAGGCAGAGGCGAACCTGGTGCGTCGTTGGATCGAGTGCGTCGGTACCTGCGGGGGTCATCGAGCGCGAACCGGTTGTTGACCGTGGACAGCGCTGCGAGCTTCATCGCAGTGGCATTGGCCACCATGTCGGCCTGGTTTCCGCCCTGCTGGCCCTGGTTGAAGTTGGTTGCCATGGGGGTGTTGACCATCGAGGCCCAATTACCGCCGCTGGGGCCGTAAGGCGACAGGAGGGGCAGGTCGGATTTGTCTCCGGTCGTGATGGTCGTGCTCTTGATCTGCTGGTTTCCAGAGATCTGCGGGTGTGGGGAGCGAAGGCCAGCCGAAGGAGGCGGCTGGACGAACTGACCCATAGGGGTCTGGCCAGTGGACGATTTGGGCCGCTGGTCGGCAGCACCCCAGGGCGAGGAGGCACCCTGTCCATTGCACTCGACGCCATCCGGACCTGAGATGGTCGGGGCCACAAGGGAGTTCCGGTCGACGGTGCTGTTTCGGTTCGAAGGAGGAGCGGCGCCCGTCTGCTGTGTGAACTTGACCTTCTCAGTCGCAATAGCAGCGGCAGCATCGGGGAACATGGCATTGATGACAGACGAGTCCAGGCCGGACTGCCGTTTGGCTGCCGAGGGGGCCCGAGCGAGGGAATTTCGGGCCGACTCAACGCTGAGCTTGCCCATGGCATCGCTCAGACGGCTCGACATAGGGTCTGGAGGGAGTGGTGTTCCGTAAGGTCAGCACTGATCCCACCCGCTCCAGAGAAGGGATTTGTTTGGGGGGGGGGGGGGGGTTTCCATCATATTCCTCTTACCTTTGTCAAAACCGGCCGGGGAGAGCACACTCGACATGGGATGGTTCTTGGCCATCTGCTGGAGCACTTGAATGAAGAAGCGGATCTGCACCTGTGTTGCCTGTTGCAACAGCGCATAGAGGGCAGCGGTGCGCTCGGCCTCGCTCAGGACTCGGAACCACTGTTCTATCGCACTGAGCTCGTCCTTGAAATCCTGATCAAGGGTCGCAGCCGCCATCTCCTCCAGAGTATCCTCATATTGATCAATGTCTGCGATCCACTGCTGGGCGATCTTGTCCTGCGGGTCGAGCTCGCCAGCACTATGACCCTGTTGGCCGTAGAAATCCGAGCTGGGACGGTTCAGTTTGGACTGAGACGTGCCCGTGAGGGTGGCCATGTCGGCAGAGGCGCGGAGCTGGTGTCCGGACCCGATGGCTCTCGAGGAGGGAGGGCGGAGCGAGGAGATGTTCCCCGCCTCGGGGGTGCTGTTGCGGTTGCTCATCATATTGGGCGTCGAGGACATGGAGAGCCAAAAAAAGGCAAATGGACAAGCCGGGCTTCGACGTCAAGGTCGATCGATAGTGTGTGTGTCTGTAGCCGAGACAGTGCCCCGTACTAGACTGGAACGGGGTAGGTGGAAAGACGGAAAGGCGTTAAAGTATTAGAAGAAAGAGAAGAAGAAAAAAAGTGAAAGAAAGCCGAGTACAAGAGGCCAGGGCCTTGTCGCATAGACCTGAAACAACGACTGAAAGAAGTGCCCCCGAGGAACAGTTCGGATGTAAAGTAGTGGTTGCTGTCGAGCTCGAGGGATCGATCTGTGGCCTATGAAAGCAAAGTTTTTCGGTATTTCCCCCAGCTATCGAGCCGAGTACGAGGGCAATTCGGTCGGAAAAGGGTCTTCGACTAGATATTACGATTGAGTTGACGTGTGGGTTGACTGTCGTCTGCAGCGAGGGGTCTGGTGGGGCGACGGAAAAATTGTCTGGCTAAGAAAAAGCTCTTGATCTCGAGGAACGGTATCAATGAGATGGCGAACTTCTCCTGCAGTGACCTGCTGACCTCAAAGGAGATGTGTCGAAAAGGTGTGAAGTCGAACGGCGAACGGGGCGCTGAATCCAAAAGAGAGGACAGAAAGGTTCGAATAGGGGAGACCCGAGGGGTCTAATATTCAGACCTGCGGAAAAGAACCCTGTGTCAGCAAGTCGACTAACCAGATTCGTTATGTGCGTGTGGGGGCGGACGAGGCGAGGTTGAGGCTTCTAGCCTCGAGGAGGAGCGAAGGTTCAGTGGAGCCAAAAGTGGCCCGAAGACGACGACAAAAGGCCAGCCCGAGAGAGCGAGGTCGGGGTACTGACTACCATTGGATGCAAGCCCGAGAGATGTTGGGAGTGTGGGAGAGACAGAGAGAGCGGGGGGGAGCGAGAGAGAAATCAATCAATGGGGTCCGGAAAAAGAAGTTTCGACAAAAGGTAGGGGAAGTAGAAGACGGGACGACTCTTGAACAGGTGCGGCTGTAGGGGTAGGGGATTGACGTGACAAGGTCGATCTCCGAGCTGGTGCCACAGAGACAATGCCGTTGTCAACGTGGAAGAGAGCAGGGAGATGACACCGTTTCAAACGATGATGGTGTGGGGAGTATGCATGCAAGGCTGTTGTTGGTGGAGCAGATACGACAATGTAGGCCTGGGCGTTTGTGTCCTGTGCAACTTACAGAAGAAGGTTGAATTACTGATGATAAAGTTGAGCCGAGTACTGCCCAACAGCTTGCCAAGAGGGACAAGGACAAGTACGAGGGGGGGGGGGGGTGAGCTGAGCTAAGACGTGACATACAGCGATGATCAGAATGAGAAGACAAAAGTTGCATCCAAGACAGCCAAGAGCAGGATTATACCAAACTAAGAGTACATGTCTGTTGATGTGGGAAAGTTGTGGTCCATGTGGACAAGAATGGAAAGGCTGTGTGGAAAGGAACAAGGTAAAAATACAAAAATAAAGTTGATGATTGTGTGTATGAGGTGTCAGAGTAGACAATGCAGTGGCGGCTACAAGCTGAATTAGGTCTCTGCCAGTCCCTGCTAGCACTGTCTACAGGTGACTGCCCTACTAGCCTCCCCTAGTCATCAACTTGGAAGGGGCCAATAATTTTCTACAGTACCTTAGTATCAGCCAAAACTCTCTCTACAGTGGGGGCTCTCTCTCTGGATTAGCCCTTGGGCTTGGGACAATCTCCTAATGGCTCTATCTAGAAGGTCCCTTTACTAGTTTTGAAGATGGCTCCTCCAGGGGGAAAAATCTGATACAGAGCTGTGTGAAAACTCCATGCCGTTCTAATGCCATTCACCTCTCAATAGTATGATGGAAACAGACCCATTGGCCTTCCATCATTTGTTCTGGAAGCCAGGACCACCTTTTCAAGGACCCTTGGACCCTCTGGTCTCTATCCACAAGCCTTGACTGCACAGTCCTGATATCTCATACGTTCCCCAGTCTGCGTTTCCAAACCTGGAACGAGGGGCGGGGCGGCAAACTCGCCTATCGCCTCTGAGTGGTCGGTCGGTCGGTCGGCTGGTGTGGGTGCGGGTGGGCTCACTCACGTCTCTGGCAGATGATGCGGCCGCCAGGTCATGTCGGCCCCCTCCTCCAAGGGGAAAGGGAAACTTTTGCACAACTGAACCGATCTGACGTTGCAAAAGCGTGTGGGCGGATTGCCCAGCCCTGCTAAACATAGAAGAGCAGCCCCCCCCCCCTTCCCCTAAGCGCGATCCGGTCAGTGTGCGCTCCCCTTTTGGATTGGGTCTTGGCTCTGGCATCCTGGCAGATCATCGTCAATCAACATCCATTATGAAGTTTGTACTGTGGAGTGCAACTCGGGTTCAAAGATACAAACCGTCAATGTTGACCACATTTGACACTTTGATTTGATACTTTGGCATCCACAAATGAGGCACACGGCACACATACGGCCTTGGTTGTTCATAATCTTTTTTTCATATTATTTTTCTGGAGAGAGAGAGAGAAGATAATAATCACGGATAGGTTTTGTATAGAGAGAACAGATACGCTCTTTCAATACCAATAATAGCATTTTAATACTGCTCAGGTGTGCTATCTAGTCTACGATGTGTAGGATCAATGGCTAGGCAGCTTCTACCGCCCCCAATCCAGATGACTTTACACGACCTTTTGGATAACCTTTTACGGCTCATCATTGTTTCTAATCTTTGCCTTTCTGCGAGAGATCTCGCCTAAGCACTATAATACAAAATCAGCATGCCATGTAGCCTGCAAGAAGCCGTAGCACGAGCATACAGATGTATAATGCCCACTGCAGAGTCCGCATAATCGAGGCCGGTGACTACTACCTTTGAACTGCGATCCAAAGCAATGAATTTGGAAGCAACCGCTCTAGAAAAGGATAAGGCAAGGAGGCAAATGTAGCCTATTCTTTCATGCGCCTAAGCCGTCGGGAGTTGAAGGCAGAGGCGTTTGGTAATAGACAGGCTAGATGATCTTGGCACGAAGAATAATCCTTCAGACATTTGAACATGGAAAAAGTTCAACGCTGTACACACTAATGCCATTGGTTGTCACAAGACTGATTGTCTGATGTCCCCGTGAGGGAGAATAGGGAACAGATACAGGCCAAACAACGGGCCGCACGATGACGGAGGGAGAGCATGCGTGCTGTTTACCGCTGCTGGTAGGTCCTCTCAAGCAGCATCGGGTGGAAATGCTTCGTGGTTGAGGAATATCAAACGGCCAGGCATCACCAACGAGGGGGGGGGGGTTAGTTGGGTACACATTGCGCAGGAATGCTTGGTCGTTTTGATGCCGTCAAATTGGTTCACGGCTGTGGCACCTTAAGCCGTAACGATATCCGAGGGGAAATAACTAGCACAAGAGACGCCCCAGTATGATGTCCCCCAACCGTCCTTGATATGGAAAAGTATGCGTGCATCGCCAAAGGTTCTCGCCATCGAAATCTCGTTCGTTTCGGTCATCGGCCCCCTCGTCCCTTACACCGTCTCGCGCTTGCCCTCCTTCAGCTCCTTCTGCAATGGTTGTCAGTCTCTCTGTCGTCACGCGCCGGTTGCCAGCAGCTAGTCGCAAGTATGGGGCTTTCAATTCTCACCAGAGCCTTCATCGTGCCGTGGAGAGCATAACGATGGTTCCGTCGGAACTTGGGGTCAGTGCCCTTGAGGGAAGGGTACCTGGAGGTCTTGGGCTTCTTGATACTGTATTGCGCAAATAAATTATCAGCCACAAATGTCCCGCGTAATTAGATCTTGTGTTCTTGGGTTGAATATCGCATCCGATTGAGGGGGATGGAGGGGGTTGCGCATCGATTGTCGTCGAAAAAGTCTCGTTGACGGATCGATTGTCCGACGTACCCGTTCCTGTGAGCCTTCTTGCTCTGGTTGTGCTGGGAGCTGTTCTTCGACTCTGTTGTTTGAGACAATTGTCAGTCGTCTCCGAGTTCATGCAAAACGTCGCTTCATCGATGAGCATATGCACGTACTGGCCATTTTGACGGTATTGGTCGAGGTATCGAAGTTGGTTGATGTGGTCGAAAAAGTGGTTGTTAGAGCAATTTCGCCAGGTTAGGCGAGTTTTCAAGATTTTGGTGGGTTTGCCTGGGCAGGCTGCTTTAGTGGGGCGCAAAAGAATGCTTAGGTAATGATTCCTCTGAGGCTCAAAGATCCCTTCCCGCCCTTCACTTTTGCCCCACCCCTTGAACAATCACAGTTCCGAATCAAGAGGGGGACTTACGTACTCGAGACTTGCTCGCACTGATAACGAAGGCACATGAGTCGACATCAATCTATGAAATTACAATCGATATATTTCCAACATCGAGACTATCTTCCAAAGATCCGCTTATATTAACGTAATGAAATATAGCACGGGAAATCCGCCGTCTTTGATGCCGTTGATTCTCCTCGGCTCGTGGCGGTGTTCTCTATCTCTCACAGACTACTCGGTGCTCAATTCCATACCGCCCTTCCAAGGCCTGTGCACACTCGTAAAGCTAGCTTTTGGATGCTGTTCTATTTCACGGCTACCCGAGACGTGAGATTACTCTGCGCAGCCAACTTGGACGCCGCTGCCAATTGCTGTGACCGAAGCTTCTGTATGTACCGGAGGAAGAGAATGAAGAGAAGTTCCACACTACAATTGAAATGTCAGCAGATATCCGCTTGGTGCAGACAGACAAACAGACAAGCACAGACACAGACACACAGACAGCCGAGCGAGAGAACAAGGGAGAGAGAGACGTACCGTTCCTTGGCCATCATCAGGATGCCCTGTACCAAGATACCCTTCAAGATCTGCGGGCCGATGCCCTTGAACAAGCCGAGGGCCCCCTCGTTCTCATAAATGAACCTCATCACCTCGCCAAAGCTCTTGAAAGGCTTGCCTTGCCTGGACGGAGGAGGCTTCGACTGCAGACCGACCTTGGCGACAATCAGGGGCTGCGTTGCGATCGTGGCGAGAGCCTTGGAGAGCGCACCGAGAACTGTCACACACACAGAGGGAGAAAGAGAGATTAGTGTTTTGCTTCCTCATCTCGGACCGTGAGAGATCACCCACCAAAGGCCTGCCACGGCTTCAGCACCTGGCCAGGGAACAGCAGCGGCTTTAACCTCTCGTACGCCCCATAGGTGATGCTCGGGTTCACCACCAGCACCAGGCTGGCCCGCAACCCCCTCCACAGCCCCGTGACGCCGTCCTCGCCGTCAATCACTTCCCGCGCAGTATCCAACATCCCTTTCCTCTCGCTCTTGCTCTGCGTCTGCTGGCGCGTGGTGACGACGGCGACGGGGATGGTGAACAGCTGGGCCAGGGCACCCGCGACGGCACCCAGGCTGAGCTCCACGGCGGTTGACGGTGGCGTTGCAGACTTGGCGCCCTTGAAGTATAGATCCCGCACGGTCTGGTACCAGAAGAAGTAGGCAAAGTTGGTGCTCGCGACGCCGAGGAGGGACCCTGAGATGCCCGCGTACAGGCCCGCGAGGCCATCTTCATCGACGATCTTGGTGATTGCGTCCCAGGTCGAGTCGTAGTGTGGGGAGGAGTCAGGGACGGAGGGTTCACCAGGCTTGCGCTTCTCTTGGACCTGAAGACGGGTCTTGACTCTAGAACATTGGGGAGAGCTTGGTCAGATCCTAGTAGGTGATGCTGCTGCCATGTTACGAGCTTGGAGAGGAGGGAGAGAGAAGGAGGTGTTGTAGTAGAAGAAGTCTACGTACATGTCCAGCGGGTATACGAGAGCATTGGCCAGGACGGCGCCCGAGGCGCCAGCTGTTGCCTTTCCCCAGGGCCCGATCGGGGTGGCCTTGGACTGGATAGCCATCTTGGTGATCTTTCTCCAGTGTTCTGGAGCTCTTCCTTTAGCGACACTGTTGTCCAAGTGTTGAGAGAAGACGACGATCCGTTCCAAGAGAGAAGCGGTGCGGGTTGGGAGCAGGTGGTGAGAAGGAAACGCTGCGGCGGGCCTTCAGGCGCCGAATACCGGCGAACGTGGAGCACTTGAGAAGGAACAATGCTCTTTTTCTTTCTGCTACCGGCTCATGGGAATACTTCTATAACCATGTGGGTAAATAAATGGCAATGAAGAAGGAATCTGTCTCAGATAGCAGAACAAGAGGTAGGTAGTTTGTGGAGAGCATTAAAGAACGTCAGGTCGGCCCCAGTAAACGCCGTGATCACAGCCGGGTCCTCTTGGGACGTTCGTTATCGATCAATTTTACCTCGGCTCTCCCACGTGCAGCCGAAAAGGGACCGGACGTCACGTACTAGTATATTCTGGGATCACCGGCTTGGCAAGAGACAGTGTGAGAGCGAGGGCCTACCCAATTGCCGAGAGGTTTAAAGCACCGGAAATGGATGGAACTGCCTATGCAAAACCATGGACGGCAAGTAGGAGAGCCGTGCTCGACTGTGACAAAGATCTGGAACCATATATTAATGGTGAGAGCACATGAAGAATCCCCGTCTTCCTATACTTTGAAAATTTTACGACATTAGAAGGGCAGATGTGCCATAGTAACCCTGACGGTCCATGCGCCCTAACCCTGGATCAGATGAGGGTTACTTGGGCTGGTACCTGGATACATGAAGACACGAAGGACGCATAACCAGAGAATTAGAAACCCTCAACTGAGATCCTCAGACTATATATTAATTCAAATACTCCAAAGTAGGTGTACTAAATCACTGTAGCAAACTGAGAAGGCAAGGCAGATAAGACGTTGTACGTACTATGGAACAGACACCAGGGACTGCGTACCTACGAGCAAGGCAGGTACCACCGGTTAGTTCACTGCCACTCATACCTTCTTCTCCTTGGAACAATCTCACTCGCTCACGATGCACTTTGCTACTGCATCCTGCACCCGTCACAGCCTCCCCGCGGGAAATTCCAATTACCTACCATGTGATCTCATGAGAATGAACTTCCTTCATACCCTCCTTGCCTCTTATCATTTCTCTTCCAACTGGGCCCACAGGTGTAGCGTGTGCGCGGTCCTATGTAGGCTGAAGCTCCAACAACAATAAGCTCTGTCCAGCTGCCGCGATGTGATTGGCGCTTCCCCTTCTTCTACTTCTTCTTCAGAAACTCTTTTCCGAGTCAGACGTATGACTAAGGTCGATCACTCCCCTTGAAGCTCTCAATTCCGTGTGGCCATGAGAGCAATCTCGAAGGAGGAGGAATAATTCACAAATCGAAGCTGAGACCCGTGCCGTCGAAGCAGCATCATGGAGGCCCGAGCCAGGGTACGTTCGCCCTTCTTTGGGCACCAACCAGCTGCGACAACAGCACTCACACAAGCAACACCATGACTGATAGACCAAGCAGGATGTGGAGGCCAAGATCAGCCAGGCGTCTGGCGAGGACGCCCTCAAACATGCCATCGACGCAGCTGAGCTCTACATGAAGGCTGTCAGAGATGCCCCAACCACAGCCGAAAAGTCGCGCCTGAGACGCAAATGCCAGGACCTCATAGCACTCGCCGAGACCCTCAAGGCTCCTCAGCGCAGGCCAACTCCCACAGCAGCAGCAGTAGCAGCGCCGTCACCGTCGTTGTCGTCGTCGACGACATCGTTGATGACTACAAGGCTGTCCGGGCCCAGACAGCCCCGCCAGTCTCGAGAGCTTCCCACGAGTGAGAAGACCATCCTGCTGAGGTCGTCCAAACTCCATGGCAGCGTGTTCCCGCCTTGGGAGAGGGATCCAGACCCGGCCGTCTTCAGGAGCAAAAGGCTGGATGAGCCCCCTTTCCGAGACACTTCTGTCTTTTCGTTCTCATCCAAACAGGAGGAGATCTTTGACGGCTGGAAACGGCCTGCCGAGATGTTCAACGACTCTGGACCGGAGCTCTACGAGAATATCATGGTCGCCAAGGCGGATTGTGATCTCGTGCAGGACATCACCACGGACTGCTCGGTGGTCGCAAGCTTGTGTGCCGTCATGAGACATCTGAAGCCAGGCAAGAAGGACTCCCTGCTTCCGACATTGCTATACCCCTTTGACCACGAGAGGGACCGGCCCGTTGCTTCTCAGAATGGGAAGTATATGTTCCGGCTCAATTTCAACGGCTGCTTCAGGCAGGTCGTTGTCGATGACCGTCTGCCGGCCGCCAAGACCTCACGCACCTTCTTCGTCGTCGATCGGAGAAACCCAGAGCTCATATGGCCGGCGCTGATGGAGAAGGCCTATCTGAAGATCCGTGGTGGGTATGACTTTCCGGGCAGCAACTCAGGAACGGATCTCTGGGTGCTCACGGGATGGGTACCAGAGCAAGTTTTCCTTCAAAGGCATGTATAGTCTTTTCTTCTTCTTCTTCCTTCCTTCTTTCTCTCTGTCTCTCTCTCTCTGTCTGTCTGTCTGTTTGTCTGTCTGTCTGTCTGATGCAGACCCCACCCCCCCTTTCAATTAGTCAACTAACACGGCATCATTATCATCATCGTAATATATAGTGACGACACCGAGCTCGACCAGACATGGAAACGCACCAAGTCGGCCTTTGAATTCGGTGATGTCGTCGTGACCCTCGGCACAGGCCGGCTGTCCCGCCGAGAGGAAGAGACGCTCGGCCTGGCTGGCGAGCACGACTACGCGGTAATGGACCTCAAGGTTTCAGACACGGGCGAGAGGCGCATGCTTCTCAAGAACCCCTGGTGCGACGGGCTCGTCTGGAAGGGCGTCGGATCCACGGCCACCGTCGACGCAGAGGCCTATCCGCCCCCTTCGCCCACGCTCTCTCGGCCCAACCTCACCCGCGGCGGGCAGCAGACCGGATCCACACACGAGGACATGACGGGCACTTTCTGGATCTCCTTCGAGGACGTGGTACAGAACTTCGAGTCCCTCTACCTCAACTGGAACCCTGCGCTCTTCACGGACCGCCAGGACCACCACTTTGTCTGGGAGCTCCCCTCGCGCGCCATGCAGCGCTCCTTCGCGCACAACCCCCAGTACAGCTTCACGTCGCCTGCCTCTGGCGCCGTCTGGATCCTGCTCTCGCGCCACTTCCAGGACGACGAGCTCCCCATCTCGCGGTCCCGCGCCGCACGCCAGCCGCCGGAGACCTCGCTGGCCGACGTCGCCAACAGCCTCGGCTTCATGTCCATCTATCTCTTCGACGCCGCTCGGGGCCGCCGCGTGCAGGTCCCCGGCAACCCTCCTCCGGCCCACCAGTCCCCCTTCGTCGACTCGCCCCAGACGCTCCTCCGGGTCACCGTCCAGCCCAACACGCCCTACACCGTCGTCGTCGCGCAGGAGGGGTTCCCTCTGCCCCGATACGCCTTCACCCTGTCCTTCTTCTCCCGCGCCCCTCTTACCATCTCGCGCGCCCTTCCGCCCCTGGAACACTGTACCGAGGTCGCCGGCGCCTGGACCCGCCGCACTGCTGGTGGCAATGCCCGCACCGCGACTTTTCTGCACAACCCCCAGTATACACTCTGCGTGCCATGCCCTACGCCCCTGTCCCTCCTCCTCACCACCGACGCGGATGACGTCCCCGTCCACGTGGACCTCGTGTGGGCATCGTCAACGGCCCCCGACGGCTCTCGTCCTCACCGTATTACTACCCTTGCGGCTCGCGATGTCGCTGCCGGCTCGGGTGAGTACCGCCGCGGCTGCGCCCTCGCCGAGCTCCCTGCCCAGCAGCAGCCGCCTGGCCCTGCCTCCTATACCGTCGTCGTCTCGACATTTGAGCCAGGCCAGCTGGGCGGCTTTGTCCTTCGCGTCGGCAGTGGCGCTCCCGTGTCCCTGCGGCCTGTGGCCCCCGACGCCGCTGGACGGCTTCGCGCTGAGCTTGCCCCCGTCACCTTTCGCGACGGCGAGCCAGAGCGCAAGCGTGCCGCCCTCCACGTCGCCCGGCTGACCCGTGCTTCCATCGTCGCGAGAAGTGGTTTCCTCGGGGGCGGAGGAGCCACTGCAACCGCACCAGCAGCAGCAATAGCAGTAGGTTTGGCCAGCGCCGGCGATAGCGGTACAGCGCGGTCCTCGGGTGCCGCGAGCCCCATCAGCGTGCCCGTCTCGGTGCGTGTGAGCATTGAGTACGGCAGTGGGCCACACGCACGCATGGCGGCGACCACAGGGGAAGGCGATTTTGCAGACGCAAGTATGGGCCTGCGTACCGAAGAAGTCGATCTGGACCCGGAGGCGGCGCGGCGGATGGGCGGCCTATGGCTTGTGGTTGAGCAGATGGGGGCGCACCGGTTGGGACAGGGGATCCAGGTAGATGTGCTTAGTGATGGGAGGGTCGGGGTGGGAGATTGGGAGTTTGTGGATGCATGATGATCACTTGGGATTGAGGTTGGGCGTCACTTTATTTCTTTGTCATGTAGCAATCGCAAGAAAAAGATATTGCGAGAGTTTATGGGCTCATCTTTCTGACTTCGCCGTGCCAGTACCAGACTTGCACTCTCGGAATGTACGGAATCAACTTGCATCAAATCACACAAAGTGGCACTCAAGAAGTTGTTTGAAGATTCGACTGGCTCGATTGGAAAAGGAAGAACAAGAGGGGGCCTCGTCGGTCAGTCAGACAGACCTGTTCCATACATACAACAGCATCATCAAGCAATCCTGACACCGCCGAAACTCTTAAACCATGAATGGATGGATGATGATGATCAACAACATCGACCTGGTCCCCCCTCCCCCCAAGAGCAGCCGTTCTTTGGTTTGCCAGCAAAATGAATTCCTCTTTCCCTTCCCATTTCCACTCCCATCCTTTGAGAGGACCGCTACCTTCTTTTCTTTCCCGTGTCATCCACAACCATGCACGCCACTCAAAAGAAGATAGCTCTTTGTCTTTTGGCTCTCATTTCTCTTTCTCCGTCTTCTTTTTGTCCCCCGCCCTCCCCAAAACAACCCCTCCATGATCCTCAAAAAGAACACACACACACACACACACACACACTCAAAACAAATCAAAACAAAAAAAAAAAATAAGCTTCCTCCCAGATCAATTGACCAAACGCCATGCGCTGATCCTGCTCCCTTGGCTGTCGCAAGACGGAGAAAAATGACGATAACCACCCGAACGGACGGGGTCAACCGCCCCTCTTGTATTTCTTTGCAAATTGTTCCTCCCAATCTTGCTTTCTCGCCCTTCCCCTCTTTCCCTCCATGGCAGGAAAAAAACCATAACGAGGATGCCCTCTTATAAACGAAAAGTGTGTCATGCTGGAACAAAGGAAAAGCACAAGAATGCGACGAGTAAGGTTTTTTTTTCTTTCTTTATGTACAAACAACGAGCGAAATAAAATGTACCGGGCTGTTGATCAGAGAACAGCGGGGGGTAAGTTGGGTATCTTCGGAAATGGAAATATGTGTTGAGAACGTGTCCTCCAGGGAAAGGCTCTGTGTGTGTCTCTGTCCTCTCTTCTCCAAAAAGAGAGAGAGACACTGAACAGGGCTGTGAAGTGACTCCAAGTCGTCATTTCATTCGTGCATTTGTGGTCAGCTTGCACCCCGCCGCCTACGGCCACGGCTTGGTCCATCTGGTCTTTGCGAGAGAACACTTCGTAGAATCATATCGTCCTTGTCTTTGTCTGGATGGTGCACCCGAACATGTCTGTGTACAAGTTTTTGATAGGTCAGCTTCAACGTACAAAGGACAATTTACTAATCTCGTCGCCGTGGCCGAGATGGATGCGCACCTTTGCAGGTTATCTGGCCTAGGATATTTATGTTCTCGATCTGGGCAGAATGGGCACACATAACCTGGCGATTCGTGCACCAGTCCGTGGCGGATCATCTCGTTCTTCCGCTTGAAACCCTTGCCACCTTCTGAGCGAGGGCAGCCCTTGACTGGACAATAATGGGGTCGTGCTTGTGAGTGCACATTTGCATGGGAATTCAACAGATATTGCGTTTGAAAGGGAGGGGCCTTGCATCCTTCATAGTTGCAAATGTACTGGCCATGATCCATAGGGTTGGCAAAGGCGATACCCTCGATATTCATCCTTTCCGCAACAGACGTGCCCGTAGCAGGGGTAGAGACCGACTGATCGCTTGGGGTGCTACCACTGTAGTCCACGCTGGGCCGGTGGGGCATTCCGTTGCCCAGAAAGGGGGGATACGGACCTGGTGGCATAAAAGGCTGGTGAGGTGACCGTGGCAGCATATCCTGCGGCGAGATTGGTGGGGATACGTGGCTGGAGTGTATCAGGCTCATGCCAACAGGCAGTCCTGTAGGAGAATGCGAAAAGGATGCTGGTGAGAGCGCCTCGGCTCCTAGAGATTCCTTGAGTGACGGGAGCGTCAGTCCGGCATTCGACTCGGACCTGGGCGACGTGTTCTGGATCGGCGCCAGATCGCCATGGCCGAGGCTCCCGGTGGGCGAGGCAAAACTTCCCGTCCTTGGTGAGTAGATGCTGCTTGGGCTGTAGGGCGTTGGAAACACATGGTGTGGTCTGTCATCTCTCCGTACGGCGGTTTGCGGTCGTCCTGTGGCTGGATCCGGGAACGTGGCTGGCGCCCGCCCGTCGTCACTCACCGAGTGTCGATCCCCCAGGGCGAGGGCGGCCAAGGCCGTGTCTGCCAGCGAGGACTCCGGGGAGAGCGCACCCGTATCGATCACGTCGACTTCGTCGTCGTCGTCACCCTTCCTCCGCCCCCTGATATCCATAGGAGCGCTTGCCACATCGCGCCCATCAGCGTCGGCGTCATCAGAATCTGGCGACGTCGAACCCTCCGAGTCGCTGACCAACGCATACTGTCCAGCCCGCGCAGCAATCTCGGGATCCCTCCCGTTGCCCATGATCCCTATGAGGACGGCATCGCCCTGGCTTGGTCGTACCTTTGGTCGTTTAGCTTTCCCGTTCTGAGATCTGGGAGGAGGACTGATTTGAACACGCGGGATGTCAGGTTCAGGGCTAGGGCTTGGTTGGGTGTTCACCTTTCTGGCGACAAGAAGGGGGCTATTCTGGGGCACCACCGCGTCGGGATCGTACACGTCGTGAGCCGTCGTCATCGCTGCTGATGTTGCTCGTAGCTCTTGCTTACGGACGTATATAGTCAACTCGCCATTGGGGATCGGAGGGGTTTCGGCCGTGCAGACAAGGCTGTGTGAGCGTATGTGAAGGCGTCGATCGGCGCGCAAAGTAACCCCCCTGCCTCGTCTTCCTCCCTCTATGAATGCACCAACACAATTCCTCCTCTTGCTTCCTGGGTCAGCCAGCGTTGCGAGACGTTGGCCCCACACCGAGGTTCCCTTTGCTTCTTCTTTTCTTCTTCTTCCCCCTTGTTTTTAACTCTACTTTCCTTTTCTTCTTCTTCTTCTTCTTCTTCTTCTTCTCCACTTCTCCACTTCTCCTCTTTGAAAAAGCACGAAAAAAGAGAAGAAGAGACCCTTTCCCTACTTTTGCGGCGACGGACAGCCGCTTTGCGCTGCCTGCCTTCGTTATAGTTCGAAACGTGGTATTGGGCGATAGTCGGTCGCGACAAAGAAGAATGAGATGATGAGCCTCTCCCAGGCGAAAAGAAGAAGGGTGGAGGAGGTCTCGCGCCAGTCCAGTACTCAAAATTCTGCTCGACGAGGCGGAAGCCCACGTGGGTGAAGAGAAAGCTGGAGGGCAAGGGTGGTGGGAAGGTCGAGTCGCGGGGAGGGGCGGGTGGAGGGTCCCCAAGGTGGCCGCGCGAGCTGCCCGCAGAGCCCCAAGCTTCGAGAGACGGCCTAGAGCCACGGAAGAATGCGGCGCACCCGAGCAGAGCCTCTTTGGAACAGTATGGGGAAGGGCTTGGCGCGTGACCGGATTAGAATTGCGAAGGGCGGGGGAGGAGGAAAAGCGTTTAATTGCTGGCCTCCAGAAGCCGGGGGTTGCGACAAGGATGGACGTGGATAGAAAGCCTCGGAGGAGGGCACGGCAGGAGGTCGTAGTCCGGGAGGGAGGAGTCCAAGTGAGGGGGGGGGGCGTTGGACTCTCTCTCGGGTGCGTCTCTGAAAGCTTGTGGATCGCCTGACCTGGCCAAGACCAGCTCCAAGTCCTCAACCCAAGCGGCAGAGCCTCAAAAAAAGGTACGAAGAGCCAGGGCCCCCAACAGGGCCGCGGTTGCAAGGCTGTATGTAGGGCGTGCGTCCGTCTATCCACCTCTTCGGTGGTGCGAGGTATGCACAGGTGCGCCCAGATCGCCCAGATCGACTCGAGCCCGCCGGGAAGGGCTAGGGCGGGCGGGCGGACCAGACGGCGTGGGGAGGTGGTCTCAAGGTCGCAGTGCCGTGTACCATACGTAGAAGACGCAGTTGCAGTGGTAGTAGGAGTTAGTTCGTAGTGGTAGGTATCGTAGAGGGAAGGTCAGGGAAGGGCATGCAGAGCCTGATGAGGCTCTGTGACGAGTCCTTGTAGGTGTGCGTGCGTGTGGAGCCGTTGACGGGGACAGACAGAGAGAGCCTGCTTCTGTCACTGATCCTTCCGATTCGGTTGGCACCCTACTTTTGTGTTGTTGTTTTTCTGCTTCTTCTTCTTTTGACCCTTTCCTTTCTCTCTCTCTCTTTTTCTTCTTGTTTCCTTTCTTGTCTCCTTGTAGCCTTGAGCCTGAATGGACGAGGAAGAAAAAGTAAAGACAGGGACGGGCCAGCGTATCCCAGAACCTCGTGCGGCACGTCTCGGCACCCTAGCCTCCTAGAACAGATGACGAAAGGTGGAGACGAGAGTCAGGAGGAGGCGCGGAACGGGATGTCGAAAAGGCGCGAGAGAGTGAGAGGAGGGGAGAGAAAGAGAAAGAGAACGTGCGCGAGACAGGCGCAGCCTCAGGCGGTACGAGCAGGGCGAGGATGGTGGCACGGAGTCGACAGGCTGTTCTGGGAAAGTCGGTCGGGCGTTCGAGATAGATGAAGGGCGCCAGAAGACAGGACCGAAAAGGGAGGTTGTCGACGATCGATGTTGGGTACCAAAGACAAGGAGTCGAGACTTGTCTGAGCTTGAGGAGGGTCAAGGCTCGGAGTGCAGACTCAGATCGAATGCCCCATCCGACTCACTTCAATTCGGAGTCATCCATCTCACCGTACAACGTTGCAGTAAATCACACACAAGGGTGGGTGAGGGGGTGGTTGGAAAAATAAAGTACAATTTAAAAAGACAAGAACGAAACAGAACAAGGGACCACCATGGCATACAGTACACGCAAAAGCTGCAGGGACGGGGAGGAACCAGAGAGAGGCAGAGAGGAGACAGAGTGAGAGGCAGCAGGACTGATTGAGTTTGGCGGGCAGAGCTGGCTAGGTGCTGTTCTGGGTTCTGGGTCCTGGGTCCCTTGGGCCTGGGCCTGGGTCTGGGTCTAGGACGATTGCACTTGGTCTCTGGGGTAAAGAATTGGAGCCCATGTCTACCTAACCTACTGGAGGTACTTACTATGACGGTGCTATGATGGTCAGCTGTGGTAGTACTGCAGCATGCAGTACTGTGGTACCTGGTCCAAAAGGCGGCTTCTCATTGCTCATCTCGGCATACTGACCTGCGGGCCCCCCTTGTGGATGGGGGGGGGCGCTTTGGAAGGCACGAGGACAGGGGGTCCTCCTTCTGGAGGGCGAAGGGGAAACGGGGAAGGGGGGGTTCGTTTTTGGCCCGCTCTCCTTCCCTCTCATGTGCCAAGAGAAGCGCCCGCCCACCTTCTCCCGTCCTTCTTTTTCTTTGCCATCCAAGTCTCTTTTAGTGCTGCCATATTATGTACCGCGCAGTAGGGTGCAGGACCTGATCTGTGCGATACTGCGGCTGCTGGTGGTGGTGGTGGCAGCAGGTGTAGCTGGCGCAGCTGCTGCCGCCCCCAAATAGAAAGCATACCACTTACATGGTACAATATTATTCACCGTACTTGTGGTATATGCAGGCTGTCAACTGTCATCGACTCCTCATCCCCCTTTTCTCTCTCTTGACTGTATTTCGCCCTTCCTTACGTGAGCCTTATCCCCATGAATCTTCTGTCCATGCTGAGTGGGTTTCTCTCGTCATTCATGTACTATGGTAGAATGATATTCACCCACCTTTTTTTCTTTTCTTTATATAAGCCAGCCCCCATGTATGCATACTACTTCACCCTGTTATTGGCAATCTCATCACGCAGCAGGCTCTCGTGGTTCCAGGCAACCAGCCTGAAACCGATCTGGGCCCAGCATCCTGAACGAAAACTTTTGAGGATCGCCCAGAAACATTTCCTTTGGTGTTATTGCATGCCATAGCACATTACTTACTACTGTATAGTATCATCCCACCCTAACCCAAACCAAACCAAACCAAACCAAACCAAACTTCCCAACCCAACCCCACCACACATCCCCCCTGCCCTCCCCCCGAAAATCCCACTAGTGGTCCCTTAGTATATTTCCTTGCGCTGCTCCCGCACTTCGCCTCAGGCCTTTTTTTACCCCACGGGATGAATTTTTGCTTCTGGCATGGGCCGCCGCGGCGGGCATGCAGACCTGCAGACCATTTGAGGCGACCATCCCGCTTCGTCTCAATTAAGCCGCATGAACGACGTTCCAACGACACACAAAAAAAAAAAATGGATCACACACAAGATTGTTTCTCTTCCTCTTTTTATCCTTTCGAAAATTAGCATCATTTCCGGGAGGTACCGTAACAATACTTGCTGCTGCTGCTGCTACTACTGCTGTCACCCTCATCTCGCTGCTTTTTCTTCTCTTATTCTTACCCTTGCTTCCTCCCCCTTCCCCCCCTTCTTTTTTTTCCCCTTCTTTCTTCTCAGTTGTTGCTCCACCACGGCAACCCACACAGTAAGGAATACCTATAGTACTATAGTAAGTACTACGGTATATACATACCATAGCACACATCGTAGTAGTGGAGGTGGTAGTAGTAGAGGAAGAAGAGACTACGTACCATTGTGTCATGAGTGCGTTGTGTGGTCTCCTCTTCCTAGCAGGACTTCTTTCAGCTGCTGTCCATAGAGCACACCTGTCCTGTCCTGTCGTGAGATCTACGGGACAGACCGCTTCCGAACCGTATCTGGTCACGTCACGAGCTGAGAAGCTGAGAGCTGAGAGAGGCGAAAAGGCATGCATGTCTAACGGACACGAGCTGCTAGGAAGGTGAACTAGGATACATTCCTTAACCGGCACCCGAGGACGCGGCGCGAGTGGCAGCAGACAGCAGCAGCAACAGGGTCTCATCGCTTATCACGATCCCGTTGCAACCGCGCCCCTCCCCCCTCTTTCAGCGGCCGCGTAGGACGGGAAGTGGGAGCAGTGCCCAATAACAACATACTCAGCCTCAAAGCATCAGCACCAAAGGCATCAGCACCAGTATCCACCAAATATCAGCAGCAGCAGCAGCAGCACCAGGCCTCCAACCCGGGAGGGAGAGCAACCGTTTCCAAGCAAAAGAACCGCTCGCGCCCTCTTGCATGATCATATCGGCCCAGACCACTCGGCCATTCTCGGACCTGCAGCCGGACTGTCGAATTGTTTTACCTCTTGTGGACGCCCAGTGCGGGACCAACTTGCGCAGGATCACAATAAGAAAGAGAGAGGAAACGCTGCCCCCGGTTCGTGATGTTGCCAACAGCCCTCCCCTCTCCTTCTCCTTCTCCCTCTCGTACTACTACGACCTGTACGTAGAAACCTTGGAAGAGGTTTCGCCACTGCGAGTAACCGTTGATCTTCTCGTCTTCCCCTGCTGCCGAGGCGTTGGTGCGGCTGGTCATCGTAGCACCTGTAATTAAAGTGAGCTTTACACACACTGCATTGTCTATTTTTGAGATACAAGATAATTAGGAGGCCTCCATGGCGGCAACAGGGACTTTATTAATATCTCTCGACATTACATTACATTACCACCACTTCTTGTTTTTTGAACCCTGCGTACCCGACCGGGAGGGAGCATGAAACAATCTCCCCTTGATTCCTCAACCCATCCATCCCTTCGCGGACCGAACCCAGCGCGCGTTATATATGTGTGTGTGTGTTGCGCCTACCCCCAAAAGCGATAACTACTTCCTGCTAGGCACTCGCTGCCGCTACTTCCAGAACGTTGAGCCCACCCGCACAGGTAGCCTCGGTGCCTGACAGGGGGACAAACACATGTTCATTGGCTGACCGGAAAGGCAAGGGAAAGGGGATGGGGGGTTGCGACTTCCCACGGCGACTTATCCCAACTATTGCTGCTGCGTACTTCTTAAACCTTTTGAACCCTTGTAGGAAGTAAGCACCCTGGTATCTGGTATCTTGAGCACCCACGTACCCCTGCTCGTCTGTCGCTTCTTCACTCTTCCTCTTCTTCTTCTCCTCCTCCTCCCCACGTTCCCCCCCCCCTCTTGCTCCACACTATTATGGTATTATGCACGTCCTATTAGTATGACTTTTTTCTTACCAATAGGCACATACTATCTGTGCCACCGGTGTGAATCTCTCTTGTGTACCCCTTCATTTTCGAATCGATCGACCAAGACTTTCTGTTTCGATCCTGTCTGTCTATGCTATTCTCGCCCTCCCCCAGGTTTCGTATCAGGAAGATTCGCCACTGCGCCTGATACCTCGAGCTCCACACCTCACCCCCAAGAAGAGGAGGCGGGGAGGGGGCAGGGAGGGAAAGAAAGACGTTCTGAGGCGCTTACGAGGACACAGCCTGCATCTCTCGCCAAGCTTTCCTCGCCTCGAATCTACATTAGTACCCGGCTTTCTCTGCTCGCCCCTGCCCCGGCGGCTGGGGGGCTTTTTGCTGGCCTATCACGTATGGATGTGCCTCTTTTCCCTCTCTTTGTGGTCTGATTCACAGCCTACGTGTGTGTGTGTGTGTGTGTGTGTGTTTTGGCTTATCCGCGTTCAACACTCGCTCGACTCACCTCCTCATGCTGCCAGCGCTACCAATAGCACCACGCGGATGGGCCCCCTCGCCTGCATTACCTGGCACGTGCCTTCAGCATGCTTCTCGCATGACTGCACAGAGTGGGGACCCGAGGGGGGGTTGGGTAGGGTTGCCGTTGTGGCCTATCCTGTGCGGAGGAAGATCCTGTGTTTTGTAGGTCGTGCACCTATTGGTGTCGAGACTTTTGGCCGTCATGCAGTCTTCCAGACTACCTATCTGACCAGAGCTTGCCCTGTCTCGGCGGACCTCCACATAGCCGCCTGAGGCCTGGGAACCGAGCAGGCATTGACAGATCAGAAGAACAGGGCAAAAGCAGCAAAGCCACACAGTGCTGTGAGGAGAAATGGGGAAAAAACAAGGGAAACTCGGGAGCTGACGCCAAACACCTCCTCCCCCCCCTCTCTCCTTTCCTCCCTCTCCCTGTCGTGTTGTAGCCGAGAGCCGCGTGCCATCTGATGATCCTCGTGTGGGGTGCTTTAGAAAGAGAGAGAGAAAAGAAGGAACAAAGGTGTCACTCGAACAGGGGCGCGTGGCTAGTTTCAACTACTCATGGCGGACAACCGCACGGATGCGTTGCGATGTTGCGACCACAGCGTTGCCGCAAGTGGCCTAGCATGCATCGCTCAGCCTCAATCCTACCCGACCCAATCGACTCCAATGCGTTTAAGCCCGCAAATCTTGTTAAAACTACCCACCGCGGCATCCCACAAGGAAAGGAGGAGGGGGAGGGTGGCTTCTTGGAGGGAAGAGGGGAAGGTGGGAGAGGAGAGAGAAGAGACAGAGAGGAGAGAGAGGAGAGAGCATACACAGGTACCGTAATA
Organism: Cryphonectria nitschkei; assembly: GCA_006503525.1. Taxonomy (NCBI): domain Eukaryota; kingdom Fungi; phylum Ascomycota; class Sordariomycetes; order Diaporthales; family Cryphonectriaceae; genus Cryphonectria; species Cryphonectria nitschkei. The sequence goes on along the minus strand of LAZJ01000009.1, from coordinate 141,893 downwards.
CGATCTATGTACAGGAATAGTCACTGCCCCGTGACAAACCCCCCTCCCATGCCACCCCCCCTTCCCCAAGAGAACAAATCATCCCAAGGCCTCCTATACCCGCTCAACTTTTCGGGTTGTCAGATGACAGGCTCTCGTCTTCATATTTCCCTCCCGACGGTCATCAATAGCTGTTCCACCCCGACGGATCAAGAAGGATGGTGCGTTAGTCTCTTCACCATCCCCCCTCCTACAGCACCCACACAAGTCCACCCTCGAGCGTGCAGACTAGTGCTCCACCAATATGAGCCGTGCTTATGATCATGAGGCTCTAGAGCAGAGCCTACCGCTGGGACTGCTTATCAGGGTTTTACGCCACTGCACTTGTAGCAAGAAGCAGTAGCAAACAGCCACAGCAACAATATATCAACCCCAGACAAACCCCTACTATATATAAAAAATGCATTACTAGTACGAAAGGAAGCGGAGGGGAGAATGAGAACGAGGGTAGCTGTTCGATGGTCCTCGGCCGGTTCGATTGGCCATTCGGGCCACTCGGGCATACGAAAGCTTTCTCTTACCCGAGGCAACCATCCCCTTCCCCCACCGCCGTGACCGTCTCATATGTGGGTGAGGAGAAGGTGCTCAACGGGAAGCAAAGCTCCACAGGCATGCAGAGACGCAAGAACCGAGGCGCAGACCAGGGCGAATAGGCGGGCTAGCTCGTATCGGCAGCAGAACAAAAGCACAGCACAGCACAGCACGGCACAGCACGGCGGTGTGCGGTGAAGAATTAGAGTACATAAGTGTACAGTACAGGGAAGCAAGCACACACACACACTCACTCACTCACTCACTCACTCACTCACACAGACGAAACAGGGTTAGACAAGGGCTCCCGAAGGACGAATGCATCCGCCCGGCCGCTGATGGATCCCAATCCTGTGCTGTCATGTCATGTCAAGTCTTGTCCTGTCGTCTGCTGTCCTTGTCTCTTCTTTTCAATGGGCCAAGTGACGACGAAGAAGAGGATGACAACCCACCGCCAAGCTTGAGGGGCGGGAGAGCGTGAAGGCCAACTTGCCGTACACCCCCGGTTTCCGCCAGGGATCTTTTTTTCAGCCGCTTACGGCGGAGCGGGAGCTGCTTGAGCCGCAACGCGACGTCTTCTTTCTCAGGGACGGTGTATCCGCTTTGTTTCTTCTTGTTGTTGTTTGGTCCCTTTCAATTGCTGCTTTCCTCTGGTCTATGTGTTATGCCACGAAGCCGAGCTAGATAAGAAACATGTCTTCTCAATGCTGGTTGTTTGAAGAAGAAGAAAGAAGAGGGGGGTGGGAACGAGACAAGGTGAAGAACGCGGGGACAGAGAAAAGAGAAGACGGCCCGGGGGAGAAACGTAATAGTGACAAAACGGTGCTAATGAACTAGTAGTGTAACCATCAAGGGAGCAGTGCACGGATCCAACGGCTTCAATATATTCGCTCAAATGGATGTGCCGGCTCGCAAGTCGCCTCTCCTTTTCCCCTCTCTTTTTTTCCCTATTCTTCCTCTTCTTCTTCTTTCCTGAATCGACCGCGGGATCATTCTGCTTCTTTCTTTCTGAACACTCTTTGATTATAACTTGTGTAGTGCTCGTTTCCGTGATGGCTGTGACTGATCAGAGAACTTTTCCCACCCTCTTTTGTGTATCTATTTAGGAGGAAGAATAGGCCGAGTGGAGGTGTGTGCATGAAGAAAGTTACATGCATTACTTACTACCTCTCAAGTGCATAAAGGCAGCAAGGCAAACCAACAACAACAAGAGTTGACGTGATTTACCCGAGTTTCTACAATACAAGGATAGCAAGTAGAGGCTGAAGCAAGAAGAAGAGAAAAAAGGGCACAAAATAGTACTTGCAATGCCTTTTTTTCTTCTTTTTATTTTATTTTTAATTCTCAATAAGATTAAGGCTGAAATGAACTGTATGTAATCTAAGGAGACACTTTGAACATCCCTCGACTCCCATGAGAACGAAAGACAGACAGACAGACAGACAGACAAACAGCCCAATATCCCAGTGCCTTTTTCCCATTCTTCCAGTATGCCATCGATGCCAAATACACGAACTCCGCATGCCCCCCACCCCGTAAAAGACATAACAAGAATTGCAATGAAACGGGATACAAGAAATGGAAGAAAGAAAAAAAGAAGAAGAGACGAAATCAGTGCATCTACCTCATCTTCCATTTTCTTGTCTTTTCCTTTTCCTTTTCAATTTTGTTTCTTCTCCCTGGATATAATCCTCTCGGTGTCTGAAAGTTGCTTGGCCCATGTCGGTATAGCAAAGACCTTTTTTTCTTCTTCTTGTTCTTCTTGCTCCGTTGCATCCATGTTTTTGTACGCACGCAGTCCCTGGCTGCGGCATGAGGCGATGCGACGAAGCAGTGTTACTTCCAAGGTTGGTCCTCCAGTTCACCTCTCTCTCTTATCTCTCAGGAGCCTTCTCAACGTCAACGAGAATTCTTTCTTTCTTCTTCTTTTAAGAGCCGAAAGAGAAGGGAAAAGTTGAGACTCAGGAACGACGATTGCGCCCCAATTTTAACCACCATTCCGTGATGGAGGATTATTGTATTTCTCTGAGCCAGATGGGAAATAGAAAGATGACGGCCACCGTCTCTGAGGGAGAGAGAGGAAGAGAGAGGTAGAGGGACCACAGTTCAGGATGCTGAGGCAGGCCTCGCCGTGTAGCTTGTAAACATGGACAGGATAGTACCCCCAGTGAAGAGTCAAATCTTCACCTTCTCTTGTTCTTCCTCCAGCCTTCACCCAGCGGTCCTCGACACATACACACAAGGCGTCCTCCTATCTTGCCAGCCAGTGTGCTTCATGGTCTTCCGCAGCCATCGCCATCGAGCAAAATCCCCTTCAAACTTGCTTGCTAGGTGTCGACAGATCCAGTCGTCCGGCAACCAGAGAGGGGAAAAGGAGCGGAGGAGAAGAAGAAGAGAGGAGAGGAAGCGATTCCCCCCATTCCTTCTATTTCTCTTCGATTAACCCCAACGTGACCGTTCCCTCTCGGCCTCAAGCCTATTCATCCGCGCCTCCTCATCTCCATCATTCGGTACCAGCGCATCCCCGCCGCGCCTCTTCCTCTTGCCTCCTCTCCCACCATCGAGGCCGTCATCGGTGCGCCGCTTCATGACCCCACCGCCCAGTCCCGCGAGCCGCTGCGTCTCCTTGAGTAGCCTCTCGCGGTTCCTGGCCTCACGCTCCGCCGCGTGTGGGTCTTTTGAGGTGGGCCCACTGCTCGATGGGGCCTGCGACGTCCGCCGGTCCGCAGCTGGCCCCTTGGGTGGTGGCAGGCTTCTGGACGAAGGAGGAGGGCCAGGCCTGCTGCTGGTGAGGGTGGTTGTGGCGCTGTTGCTGCTGGTATTGAAGATGGAGAAGTTCTTGGAGATGCCACCTCTCGGCCCTGTGGGCGGGTTAAAGTCCTTGACCTCTGTTGGTGTAGCTGCAGTGGACGAGGGCTCTGTCGGCGTGGGCGGCTCTGCAGTGCTATGCTTGCTGCGATGCCTCTCTCGGTCTCGTTCTCGGTCTCGGTCGCGGCCACGGTCGCGGTCGTGGTCTCGATCTCGGTCACGCCTTCGATCTCGGTCTTTGCCATCCCGGTCCCTATCGCGGTCAGACCGGTCCGAGCGCTCGTGCTCGCGATCACGATCTCGGTGTCTCGATCTTCGCTTGGAATCACGGTCATCGTCGGCATCCCGATCACGGTCGCGGTCACGGTCGCGGTCTCGCTCGCGCTCTCTATCACGGTCTCTGTCTCGGTCACGGTCTCTGTCCCGCTCGCGCCGCTTCTCCGAGTCGCGGTCCTTACGTCGGCTTGACTTGCGCGACCCAGCAGGCGACGCAGATCTCGACCGGTCACCGCCATACTTGTCGTCTCTCGACTGCTGCTGCTGCTGCTGCTGCTGCTCGTCGGCGGCGTCATCGTTATTGTCGTCGTCGTGATGCTTCCTACTGCTGCGATGATGGCGGTGCCGCCGGTCTTTGTCGTAGTCGCCGTGCTCCTCGACATCTTCGACCGAGCGGTGGCGGTGGCTCCTACGCTTCCGGTCCCTGCGCTCTCGGCTGTGGCTCTGCGACCTCGACTGAACAGCGGATTCCTCGCGGTCCCTGGCATGACGGTCACGGTCCCTGTCACGATGATTCCGATCCCGCTCAGTTGGACTGCGACTGCTGGTCTGCTCACGGTCACGTTCGCGGTCACGGTGGTCGGGTTCGGTTGCCGTCCCTCTGCGCTTAGCCATGCTGCTTGCGACGGAATTACTCCTGGACCTACGACGATCGCGGTCATCATCCACTGGTGGCGTGGCCATGCTGCCATTTGCACTCAAGACACCTGGGCTCTGGACCCTGTTTGCCTCGCCACCAGGAATCTGGTAGCCTCGCGCTCGGAGGGTCTTGAGACTAGTGTTTGGCAGGCCATTGCGCATGGCCTTGGGGCCCTTTGGTGCATTGAGGGGCACGTCGGGCACAAAGGATGCTGCTGTTGCTGCTGCTGCTGCTGACGGCGGTGGCATGCCTCCGAAGCTGCCTCCTCGCTGATGATGGTTACCCAACATGGGGGGTCCATTGAACCTCATACGCGGGTCTCCTGAGTTTGGGCCTATGCCGGAGACATCACCTGGCTGCACTGTCTCGATGGCAGAGAGTTGTTGCTGTTGACCAGGACCATCAGCTGCGTCTTGTCCTTCTGTGATGCTGGTGGTGGTGATGCCCTCAGCCTTGACGCTGTCTCCAGCTTTCTCTGCATCTTGTTGCTGTTCGTCACCCTCCTCGCTCGTTTGAGGGCGAAGTGTGCGACCAAACTCGTCCACATTCTTCCCCGCCTCGGCTTCAGCAGGTATAGATGAGGATGATACGTTCTGGAGGGGTTGGGAGGCATGGGAGGAGCCCTGACCCGTCATGTTGGAGCCATACTGCTGCTGCTGCTGCTGCTGCTGCTGCTGGTGGTGGTGGTGGTGGTTCATGTAATTGTTCTGGCCCTGGTAGTTGTTGCCCTGCTGTCCGTATCCATAACCGCCGCCGCGGCCAAAGTTGTTGCCGTAGCTACCAGCACCACCACGGCCTCGGCCCCGGCCGCGAAAGTAGCCTCCTCTGCCGCGAAAGTCATTGTACTGGTTGTGCGGGCCAAAATTACCTTGATTGTATCCTGTGTGGTAGCCAGAGTTAAAAGTTCCATAATCACCGTTACCCATGCCAGAAGCATTTGGTTGATTGTAATTATTCTGGCCGTTATTCCATGATTGTGGTCCGCTCCAGTTCTCTTCGGTGCCATTACCACCACTGAACCCTCCCATGCCGCCGTTCATCATGCTCATGTCCATGCCTGGCGCACCGAAGCCACTGTTCATCTGGTACATGTTCATCATCGAGGGGTCCATGTTCATGCCGGGCATGCCTGCCACAAAGAAGAAAAGGGAGGGAAAAAATAGTCAGCCTTTGTATTTGTGTCATGACAATAGACAAGTCAGATATCACAGTGGATGGATTGATGAACTCACCCATCATAGGAAATCCGAAACCATTGGGCGCCATCCCGTTCTGCATGGCCATCATCATCTGCATCTGGTTCATCTGGCCAAAATCACCTCCACCCAGGTTCATGTTGGGAAACTGCCCGTTCATGCCGTTGAAACCAAATGCATTTGCAAAGGCAGCAGCAGGCTTCTGCTGATCGTCCACGTTCTCGATCTCGCCGCCCTCGTTCGACTCCCCTGGAGCTGCTGCCTCGGCACTGTCCTTGTCCTCGTTCTGCTCACCGCGGATTTCGAGCTGTTGCTGCTCTTCGCCCTCGGCTTCTCCGGTGACCTGCTCGCCAGCCAGTGCAGTCTGCTTCCCATGTCAGAACACTGCAATAACACATGACATAGTCTACATAGGACACATACCTCGTCCTCAACAGGTGGTGGTGGTAAGGCCTCCTGATCCTCCGTCGCCGCAGCAGTGGCCGCGTCCTGTCCAGCAGAGGGACCCTCTTGTTGTATCTCAGCCGCCTGTCCGCCGCCCTGTGCAGGCGCATCATCAGCAGATGCTGCTGACTGCTGTGCGGCAGACACCTTCTCGAGAGGTGCAGGGATAGCGCTAGGTCGGGCATCGATAGGGGTGATGGGGGTTATAGGCGTGGCGTCCTTGGCTTGTGAACTGTCTCGCTTCTTCTCGGCGGTCTTGAGAAAGGCTCTCGTCGTCATGCGGAGCTTGTTGTTGGGCTTGCAGTCATCGGCGGAGACGGGGTTGTGTTCGCAGACGGGGCAGGTGGAGGGCAGCGCCAGCTTGCCTGTCATTGTCAGTCAAGACGAGACAGAGGAGGGAGGGAGAGCGAGAGGAAAGGGGATAGAAGACATACAGTTCTCGCAGATCATCTGCTCGCAGCAGGGGGTCTTGAAGGCGTTGACGGCCAGCTTGCTACAGATGGCGCAGCGGAGCTTGAAGGGCACCTCGTCCTGTGGCAGCGAGCTAGTGAGAGAGCAGAGAGAGCGCAAGTCAGTAGGCGGTGGTTAAGAAGCGGCTCACAGACCGCTCAGTCGGGGGGTTGGGAGGTGGGGCTTGGAGGGAGTCATTGGCATACCTGATGAGCTCGGCCAGGGCAGAAGTGACCGTCACGTAATTGGCAGCCATGACGACGGGCTCTGCGATGGGAGGAGGGAGAGGACTAGGAAGGAAGAGGAAGGACTGCTCGCATGTGCAGTGGGAAAACTGCGGCGCGGGGTGCTAGAGAAGGGCAGCACCAAACAGTCGCCTTCCTTTTTTCAAAAGAAGAATGAGTCCTGCAAGAATTATCTCTCCATCTGTAAGACACTCTGCTTCAGCTGCTGTTGATGAGCGAACAAGAACGCGACGCAGTCTGTGGCTGAGAGAAAAGGGAAGGAGAAGGGTTGACTTTGGAGAGGTGCGTCCTTGTCGTTTTCGCCTTGGGTGACGCGAGCCGTGGGCCCTGGTCTGGTCTCTGGCGCGGGCTGGCTGATGCAGCTGCAAATTCTCAACCTACTTTGGGGCAAGGGTCTTCCACCTGCAGGAGCACGGACCACATCCCTCCCACCTTTAGCAGCTAGCCGTTAGAGCCGCTTCTACACATGGAGTTTGGAAGAGGAGAGGAAAGGGCCTTTATAAATTGTGACCCTTCCTATACTGTACCGGGCGAAAGATGTTCTGCAAGGTCAACAACACGAACAAAAGAGATATCTGTTTCCTTCTGAGTACAACCACCTACAGTACAAACAAAATCTCCATCAATACTGAGGAGCAAAGAAGCCATGCCTTGAAAAAGAAAGTAGCATTCGCTGTCTGATCAACATAACCCTCAATACAATATTATTGCCCAAGTGACCTGCTCCTTGAGAACTATCACTGCCCCCCCAAGAAAACCAAGAGTGAATGCAGATGCTTGCCCAAACGAGCCCACAACCGCCCTCGTGGCCATTTCCGCTACCCCATCGTCCTCTTGATCATCCTCATCATCGTACACCGTCCTACGTCCTCACTGAACCCTCCTTCACCAGTAACCCATCTATCCATCCACACACACACACACACACACACACACACACCACCGTCTCTTTCTCTCAGCTCTCGTTCAACCCATCCACCCTAGCAAGCACAACCTTCCTTGCCAGCCTGGTCTCGAGGGCCGCTCAGGTTCACCCTCTGTTCCTCGCCCCCTCTGCTGACGGCATTTGAGGCGCCCGCCCCCCTGGCACTCTTGAGCGACGTCTCCGGGATCGCGTTGGCGATTGCCGTGAACACCTCCGTGACGTTGTGCCCTGTCTTGGCGCTAGTCTCGAAAAACAGCAGCCCTTCCTCCTCCGCATATGCCTTGGCCTCCTCGGTGCTGACCTTTCTCGCATCGCCACTGTCGTCCGCGCCAGCAGCCGCCCCATCATCGTCGTCATCCCCACCAGCAGCGGCGCCGCCGCCCGAGGAGGCGCTCGTCAGGTCCAGCTTGTTCCCGACCAGAGCGATCACGATGCCCGGGCTTGCCTGGCGCTGCAGCTCGGCGACCCAGTGCTTGGCCTTGATGAGGCTGGTGGGCTTGGTGAGGTCGTACACGACGAGAGCGGCCTGCGCGTTGCGGTAGTACATGGGCGCCAGCGAGGCGAAGCGCTCCTGGCCCGCCGTGTCCCAGATTTCAAACTTGATGGTGCGCGTCGGCAGGCTGCACTTTTGCGTCAGGAATGCCGCTCCGATCGTAGGCTCCTTGTTCTCCTGGAAGTCGTTGTTCACAAAGCGCAGCACCAGAGACGACTTGCCCACCGCCGCCTCGCCGAGCAGCACGAGCTTGACGCTGCTCGAGGGCTTGGGTGCGTTGGACTCTGCCATTTTTTTCTCTCGATTTTTCTTCGGGGTTCGTGTATGTGTATGTATGTGTGTGGTTTATCAGACCGGCTTCGTTGGGAGGAGGTGGCAGTCTTGTCTGTCTGTCTGATGGAGCTGTTGTTGTTGGTGGAGCCTTTTCTATCTCGTCGGAGATCGCGGGAAGATGATTTCCAGGTATTCGTTGTCAGTGGGGCTGGATGGGAAATCGGGAATTGATATTGATGGTGCAGCGTCGGCAGCTGTTGAGGTTGATTGTGTGGTGTTGATGATGGTTGATGAGAAGGAAGGGAAGGTGGGCGATGGCTGTGTTGGGTGGGGGGGGGGGTCTGGATGCTGGGTGTGTCAGTTGGAAGTTGCCTCACGCCTTATGCCTGTGAACAGCGGCTGGCTTGGTTCAGCGTGACGTCTGGTCCCACTGCGGCGCCTGTAACGCACGCAATGCCTCACTGGGCTTGTGATTCTTATCTTATCCGCTAATGACGCGCGATTGTGTGGCTGCCTCAAGCTGAAGCCGCGCCACCTGGTCGAGCTTCGACACCACAGTTTTCTCTATTCGCCTTCCGAAATTTATTTACCCATTCAATTCTACACCAACAGGATGAGCTCTATGTACTAGTGGTGGAGCTGAAGTCAGGCGCAGTCTCAAGAAAGAATTGACGCTGGGCCCAACGGGCAAGGGCCCTGTCGACCCGAGCGTCCACCTGTATTCTCTGTCCTAAAGTCTACCTAACTGGCCACCACAACACTACTAGCAGTATGAAATGATATCCCTAGATCTCATGCAATATCGACTGAACCATTATTTTACAGCGCTCTATCAGCAGCGGCAAATCCTGAGAGTTCATCGTAAGGTCGGATGCAATACAGATACTTGTCCGAACGGTGCTGGTACTGATATAGTAACCAAGATCCTTTCCCGAGCAGGGCAAATTTTGAAGTATTGTATACTGCGAGGACATATCCAACATATACACGTAGGATATGAAGCACAAGATTTCTATTCTAACAGTACTGATCAGTGCCACTTTCTGGGGCATATCATCCAGAATGCGGACTGCGTACTCCAAAACTTGCTTAAGTAGTCCAAGGAAGCTCGCCGAGCCACCTGTCGACATCGGCCCAGCACAGGCAATGATCTTGATATATCGTAAGTACCGTTTCCGACCAACAACTGATGCCCATCCTCTTCCTCAGTGGAGATATATTGGACGGGGACTGGGTTCGGCCGAGACTATTAAGAACCATCCACTCGAAGCAGATATCTTCTCCCACGCCCTCCCAAGATACCAAACCTCAGTAGAGACTGTCTAGGCAATGTCAATTCTCATTATTATTTTCTGCGTATGGTTCGTATATTCAGCAAAACCACAATACCTAAGTCCTCTGATTATGACAAGCCCTTCCACATATTAACTGTGAATTGCCGAGACAAAGCAAATCGAATCAAGTAAGTAGCAATCCCTAGTCTTCTCTCGATGACCACAGCTAACGTTGAATCAGTTTCAGGCAGAACATCAATCTACGGCGTAAGCTTCTCGCCACCAGCGACCGGCTACTTGTCGAGGCGGCATCGCATGCCAGGGAGCAGCAACGGAAGGGAAAAGAAGAAGGTATCTGGGCCGGAGAGAGTTGGGAGGCCTGGGGAAGCTGGGAGAAGGACTGCCGTAGAGACAGACGATAGAAAATGATGGACGCCCATCCGCCTGGTTCCAACGTCCAGCGCTTCAGAAGTGATAGATGGTATGAATTAGATGCGTCGAGAGAAACAAAAAATTGTCACTTAAAATACTGCAAAGTACCCAATATTGATCAATTCTATCTCACTTTCTTATGAAAAGGCGGAAGTAGCGACCAAGTCGTAAGAGACTCAGCCCTCAAGTTTTACGACGGCAGTCTCAACCCCATTTGTGCTTGTTACTTATGTCAAGGTCATTTTTTTCCAGATTAGAATTGCACAATGAAAGTTTTCCAAAGTGATGTCCTCCTCGCGCGGTGGCCTGGAGTGGGACACGCTAGTTGACCACTTACATGGCAAAATATCCACCCAATCATCCGGCTCATGTGATTGGCAGGCGCGACAACGGGGCGAGCCACGAACCCCTCCACGAGTCTCCCCTAGGCTTTGAGATCTTTATCTTATCTGCTAATCCCTGCCGAGCAAGAAAAAAAAAGTCCTAAACCAGAAAGAACCGTCTTTGTAAGGCGGCTTGGAGATTTTGGATTCATCTAAACTTGGAATCTTTCCTTCTAGTACATCTCCCGATCTCAGTTTCTGCACACAATCCATTATTGCCATTCTTTCTGTGCGGTGATTCTTGGCTCTTGCCAATGGAATAGGCAAGCATTCGGCCCCTACTGAATTCAGCAGCGCCGACGCGCTCGACCTCATCAAGACGCGGCCGGCCAAGATGGCCAACACGAAGAAGAACTTGTTCGACGAGGATGGCTCGGACGATGGCTTTGGCAGCACCGGCAGAGAGTTCCAGGGTGCAGGCGCTGCCGACCTGAAGATCAATGAGGAGTATGCGCGCCGCTTCGAGCACAACAAGAAGCGCGCAGAGATGCACAGACGTACGTTCCTTTCTCTCTCTCCCTTTTCCGTCCATCCTCGCCCTTCACGACACAGCCCCTGCTGACTGACTACCTGGCGACAATAACAACAGTCGAGGAGAAGTACAAAAGCCGAGCCACCAACGGCGGAGACGATGACGATGACGACGACGAGGACTCCTCCGAAGACGAAACGGAGGATGAGGAGGGCTTCCTGGCCACCGAGGAGCTCGACGCCGAGATCTCCGCCACTCTCCAGGCCATCAAGAACAAAGACCCCAGAATCTACGACAAGGAGGCGAAGTTCTTCCACACCATAGATGAGGAGGACGGTGGGGCTGCCATACCCAAGGAGAAGAAGACCAAGCCCATGTTCTTGCACGACTATCACCGCGAGCGCTACATGGCGGGCGACACTGGTGCGGACGAAGAGGAGGCGGCGGCGCCCAGGACGTTCGTGCAGGAGCAGGCGGACTTGAAGCAGAACATCTTGGCCGAGATCAATGCTGCGGCTGACGAGGACGACGACGAGGATGACGAGGACGCGTTCATCAAGGCGAAGCCCGGCGCCAAGGCGATCCAGGCGACGGAGAGCGGCGCGATGCACCCGTCGCGGCGGGAGAGGATCAAGCCCAGGGATGTGGACCCGTCGCTCGCCGACAAAGACCCGGAGCTGTATCTGTCCAACTTCATGGCGTCGAGGGCGTGGGCCGTAGGAGACGGCGGGAACAAGTGGCAGGCGTTCGAGTCAGACGAGGGCGAGGGCAACGACGACGCCGACGAGTGGGAGACGGCTTACAACCTCCGCTTTGAGGACCCGGCCAAGAGCAACGAGATGCTCATGTCGTACTCGCGCAAGGTTGTCGAGGCCCGCACGGTCCGGCGGGAGGAGCTCAAGGGCAGGAAGCGCCAGCGCGAGCTAGAGAAGGAGAGGAAGACCGAGGAGAAGAGGCTGCGGCATGAGGAGCGCGCCAGATTAAAGCGCCTCAAGATCGAGGAGGCCGAGGAGAAGCTTAAGAAGATCAAGAAGGCCGCCGGCCTCAAGGGCAAGGAGCTCAGGGACGACGAGTGGATGCAGCTGCTCGATGGCGCCTGGGAGAACGACCAGTGGGAGGAGGAGATGAACAGGCGTTTTGGCGAGGCTTACTACGCAGAGGCGGATGAGGGCTCGGGTTCAGATGCGGAGGACGAAGAGGATGATGATAACGACGACGACGGCAAGTCGAACAAGAAGAAGAACAAGCCTAAGAAGCCGAAGTGGGATGATGACATCGATATCAAGGACATCATCCCCAACTTTGAGGATGAAGAGAGCAAGCCCAAGATCACCCTCTCCGACTCGGAAGCCGAGGACGAGCAGCAAGAAGAAGAAGAAGAAGAAGACGAGGACGAAGAGGAGGACGGATCGCGCCCCTCCAAGAAGAAGCGCAAGACAACCAAGGACCACAAGGCCGAGCGCCAGGCCGCCAAGCGCACCGCCCGCCAGGAGCGCGCCAAGCTAGAGGCCCTCGTCGACGCGCGCATGGAGCTCGACGACCCAACCGTCCTCTCCACCTCCCGCAAGAACGCCGCCAAGCCCTCCTCCAGCTCCTCCTCCTCCGCGCCCGCAGCAGCCGCCTTCCGCTACCGCGAGACCAGCCCCCAGGCCTTCGGCCTCACGGCCCGCGACATCTTGCTCGCGCCCTCCGACGCCGCGCTCAACGAGTTCGCCGGCCTCAAGAAGCTGGCCACGTGGCGCGACGCCGACAAGAAGAAGAAGGACAAGAAGCGGCTCGGCAAGAAGGCCCGGCTGCGGGAGTGGCGGCGCGAGGTCTTTGGTAGGGAGTTTGAGCACTCGGGCCCTACCTTTGGGTTCGGCGGGGTGAGAGGAGAGGGTGGTGAGGAGGCGGCGGCGGCGGCGGAGGAGGTCGCGGACGGAAGGGCTGGGGAGGGCAAGAAGAAAAGGAAGAGGTCCAAGGGGAAGAAGAAGGCTTCTACTGCTACTGCGTAATTCCAGCAACCAGATACCAGACTTATATCCTCACTCCATAGCCTTCACAAGGCATGATGAGATGTATATTCTTTATTCACGTTCCAACCCCTTCTCCTACAGCATCTCAACCATGCAAGAAATGTTGTGACCGCTTATTTTTGATAATAACCTACTGAAACCCACCGCCAGTGAAAGAGGCAAAAGAGACGCAAGATCGGCCATCCAATCTCTGTTGTCGCCATGCGCCCGTCTTGCCCCGTGTTTCCAGATGCATGACTTGACTCCAGTTCCTTTTTATATTATCAATTCGCCGGTACCCAACCCCTCCTCCCCACCCCTTTTCGCCGCAACCCAAACACTGCCCGAAAACTCCAGGCCCCATCCCAAGGTGAACCGACCGCGATGCTTTAATGCATTCAAGTACGTACATGTCCGACAAGAAACTGCTTCTTAAACCGTGGTAACAGATTCGGTATGCTCTCTCGCGGTCTCTGTCTCTCTCTCTCTCTCTTCCTTGCTGCCTCGAGTCGATTCTCTTCCAACATCATGATCCCCTAGTGACCACCATTCAGACCACCCCGTCCAGCACCGCTCCCAGTGCCGAACAGACTACCGTATGCATCAACGCCTCCCAGCCCACTAAAGTCTGGAACACTCGGCGCCTCAAAGTCCATGAACCAGGACGCAGAGCCGCCGTCATGATTATGGCCCCAGATTGAGGCTTGCGAGGGGGCGTTGTGAGGGTTACCGTCCGCGCCCGTTCTCGCAGCCGTTCCAGCAGAACCATGGCTTTCTTCTCGTGCACCACTGGCGCTGTTCTCAGCCCCGTTCCACTCTGGAAGACCTTCCATCATAGCCGCCGTGGCGGCTGCATCTAAATTCGCGCCGACGTTGTAGGTCCCTATGCCTAACATGGATTGCCGGGCCATCCCGCCCGGCATGGCGAGCTGCATGCTGTTGAGCAGATCTTGTGCGCTCAAGCCGTGCGCGTAGTGTTGCTGACCGCCAAACTGTCCGTGTCCAACATTCAGAGGGGATATGGGGGAGAGCGCTGCGGCGTAGGCCCCAGATTGCGGGAGGCTGGCGAGCAGGTCCCTCAAGCTCGACGAGGCGCTGCTTGCGCCGGCCATCGTGACGCTGGGACCGGCCAGCGTGACCCCTGGAATAAATGGGCTCTGCTGATGTTGGAGTCCTGCCAGCTGTACCGCTGCTGCTGCTGCGGCCGCCGTGGTATCTGTCAGGAGTGGGTCCAGCTGGTGCCTGCTTCCGCGGTGTTCGCGCCCGCGGGCGTGAATGCTGCCACGCTTGCCAGCAGGCCCTTTCGTCTTGCCCGATATAGATTTCGACCGGACCGAGCCATCTCGGCTCTGAGAAGGGGGAAATTCTGTAATGTATTCCTCCACAGTGCGCAGCTCCGACTTCTGCTCGAGAGCCGCGTCCTCTCCCTCCTCCTTCTTTTTGTGGATGGCCGGGTCGGCAAAATCGGATTGTGACACGCCGTGCGGGTAGCGATCAAACCAGTCGCCGTACTGGAAGATGGAGGCGATGGATGGCGAGCTCGAGTTGGGCAGATTTCCACGGACAGACGTGTCGGCACAGTTGCGAAATTGGTCCCGCAGGTTGTCTATCATATAGCTAAACATGCCCCAGTAGCGCTTCATCCTGGAGAGAAAGTTGATGTTGATGCCGAGGTTGTGCCTCGAGTTAGCTTGGATCGTCGGATTGCTGGTATACGAGCCAATCACATGGACAGTGCTCGAGAGGAAGGCACAGTAGCCGACAAAGGGGGCGGTGACGAAATAAGACTCGGACTCCTTGAGGATCTCAGAGATTCGGTCGGCTGCGTCGTAAGCCTTCTTGCCGGCATTGATGACGAATGGTGTAGGTGGTACTTCGGTGGTGTTGGCGCTGCTCGGAGACGTTGCGAACCGGTTGAGGAACAAAACGTTCTGTTGTATGGCAACGTGTAGGAGGATGAACTGGTTCGCCAGCGACTCTGTGTCGTGCACATGTAGGTTGGCCGAGTTGTAGACGAGAGATTCCGGCAGGGAGGTCGCCATCTCCTCGGCCTCGTTGGCCAGCCTCATATATTCCGAGTCAGGATCCCACAATGACTTGACGTCCAGGTCCTTGCCGCCCTGGTTCATGTGACTGATCATGCGGCCCCAGATCGATATAGCCTTGATGAGATATGCGGCCACGCCCATGTTTTCTTTGGCATTCAACGCATCGGCCCCATCTTCGGCAGCGTCGGCGCCTGGGACTTCGCCTTGTAGGTTCTCGGTCAGTGCCGGCATGTCCAGCTGGAAGTTCTTCTCCTTGACGGGTAAGGGGATCCGGAGCATCTCTTCCTTTATGAAGCTCGGTCGATCTCTTCCCGACGAGTGAAATCGGTCCATCAGAAAGCATGCCCACATGGTCCTGCGCCGGATCTCTCGGTCCACGAAGCTGAGGGGCACATTCGGTCTGGCAGGGTCGTGATCGAGATCCTTGTGCAGCTGGAGTGCGAATGCCATTCGTATGGCCTGTCCACCCAGTGCCCAGCTTCGGGAGCCCTGGCAGGTAGCAAATTCGTGCAGCCCGAGTATAAGGAGGCATATCAAGATGGTAATATTGGACCAATCGTATCGCTTGTTGACAATGTCACGCGCAGTCGACGCCCACTCTTCGCCTCGGAGGTACTCTGGCCTGTTCTTGGTCGTCAGCTCTGGGTGGTTGGAGAACCTGGCGGCTATCGCGCAGACAGAGAGAACGAGCACGGGAGGTAGCGTGCCAGCTCTTAAGATATGTGTCAGCTTGGCTTACGGTCCGATTTTCTGGTGAACATCAGTTTGATAAGTGGTGGAAACGGCTCACCTAAGTTTTCTCATGAAACTTGGCTTATGGAGGATGTGGTAGGCTTGACCGTAGACATGGTCAAAGAACACGTCGGCAAGGTGTTCCTGGATCTCTCTCGAGGGTAGAGCGCCCAGTCCCTCCTGCAACAATCTCGTTTCTTCGCTCTCGTGAACGCTTAACAGCAGGTTGGGGTCGGCTGGGTTTCCGAAGCTCTGTTTCTTTGGGGTCTTTGCCCACGAATCAAGATCGGGACCAGCAAACGCCTCGTCCGCGCCGCGCTTCCTTGGGCCCTTGCCAGAACTGGCGGTCCCAGGAATGGCCGGCCTAACGTTTGCACGGGGGACGGATGATGCGATGCCTTCCTGCTCGTTTCTCGGGACGGCCTTGATGATGCGCTCCTCCATCCGCTTCAGGCGCTTGTCCAGCATGGCCATGTAGTCGGTTCGAGGGGCAGCCTTGCGTGTCGAGTGCTTATAGACGCAGGGTACTCTGCCGCGCGTGCAGTGCTTGCAGGCGGGCTTCTCGCCGGAGCAGCGGACCTTCTTTCTCCTACACGCGGTGCAGGCCAGGGGCAGTCTCTTCCGCTCCTTGCCAGCCTTGGTCTTCAGCTCACTCCATGCCGGAGCCGAGTCGGCCTTGTCCTCCCTGGGCTTGCCGCCCAGATCGGTCCCGTCACCGGGCTCGAAGCTCAGGCCGAACTCATCCGACAAGGGGTCGCCGAAGCGGTTCCCCTGGGGGTGACCACCTGGGCTGTCTTCATCCGAGCCCTCCATGCTCGACCGTGCTGGCGAGGAGCCGGTCCCTGCTGCACCAGGCATGCGTACTGTGATGGACTGGGCTGGTGGTGGCTCGAGGTCCAGCCCTGAGGACGGCATGGGCTGCGGCTGCTCTTGCTGCTGCTGCTGCTGCTGCTCTGGGTCGGCGAACAACCCTGGGGCATGTTCCCCGCCGCTGAGGGGCCCAAGTGACGACGACTGGTCTGGCGAAAGGCCGTGTTGATAAGGGAAGTCGTCAAACTCCACAGCAAAATGTGGTGTGGTGGCCAGGTGGCTATGCGGCGGGAAGGAGTCTGCGCCAAAGAGCTGGTCGCTGTTGTGCTCGACACGAAAGGCGTCTTGTGCAGTCAGGTCGTGGCCGGGAGCGACAAGACTTTCATATGGATCCAGGTGCAAGTGAGCAGGGAGGGGCTTGGTATCGAGCCGGGATGGAGCCGCTGACATCTCGCTTGCTAATGGAACAGCAACCTGCAAGGACATTTGCTGATCAACGGCCAGGCAGGTTTAGGTTGCGGGTGGTCGGACTAAAAAAGGAGAGCATCTGCAGGGTTTCTAGGAGGGGCCTCTCTCGATTCGGCGACGCCTCGGAAAGCTGGGCCAGCTTCTATTCCGGATCCTGAGCCGGGTTGGAGAAAGGGGAGCAAAGAGAGCAGACGCAGGCCGTCCCCTTGGGCCGACCTCGAATGGGTCTCTCTCTCTCTCGGAGGGTAGGCGTGTCTGTATGTGCGTGCGTATGCGTGCGTATGCGTGCGCGTGCGTGTGTGTGTGTGTGTGTGTGTGTGTGTGTGTGTGTGTGTGGGCGACTGTGTGGGTGAGTGGGTGTGGGTGGTGGCAATGGCAGTGTGATGCAGAGGATGTCGAACCCCTCCTACCGAGGACAGGCTAGGTATGGAAGCTGGTCCCGCCCCCTGGTGACGGTGTTGCTCACGACAAAAGTCGAGACGAGTTGAGGACGAGGTTTTTCTACGCCCATCCCCTAGAAATGTCAACACGCAGAGGGCGACGTTTGATACACTACAGAAGAAGCCCCAGAAGTTCAAGTATGTCCAGAAGAAAAGGACATCGAAACAAAGAGAGAAACCAAGAAACAAAAGGCAGGAAAAGGTGAGAAATAACGAAGGAGTCAGGGTGAAGAATAGAGGGATAATGTTCGGATACTTCACCGCAGGCCACTAAGTCCGCACGCAGACTACGACCAGCAGAAACAAGGGTCAGCGCGACTGGTGAAAACACAAGACAAAGTTCTTAATTCTTCCTGATGGTCGACGTCGATCGGCCCAAGGGTTCGTTCTCCCCAAGGTCGCAGAGGCGGGAGAGGGAAACTGGCGGTAATTCTGGGGGAGGAGACAAAACGATTTTGGGTTGAGTGGATAATGAAGAGGATCTGGTTGGTTGGACATTGGCAGAACTTGGTAGGCACGCAGCGGAGAATCGATGGCACCACACTAGTTTTGCTAAGTACAGGCTGTACTACACTGTACTGTTCCTTCCTCTCCCCCCCTGCAGTGTAGTGACAGTAGTGCCCCAGTGCCGAGGAAGGAGGGGGAGGCTTCTTACCATCTCCACAGCTGCAGCCCACCCCCCTGTCCTCACAGCAGCCCCTGTCCCTCCCATCATACAACGTAGTGGTACAAAGGGAAGCCACGGTCCTGCAGCGCAACGCACAAGCCGCTGCAGCAGGAAACAGCATGGCAGGGAGGTGAGCAAGGGAGCCCGCCCTATAGCCCAGAGCAAAGTTTGTGCTGTTGCTGTGCTGTGCTAAGGGTGCTTCTGAAATGTGCATCTGCATCTGTACTGCACCTGCACCTGCACCTTCCGCTCGTTCTTGAGTCTCGCTAGGAGAGGGGCGAACAGGGGCGAGGCTTCGCCGGATGACCCGTCTCGGCGGTCAAGAGTGGGGGGAGGAGGGGGAGGAGGAGAAGTACAATCCTATGTACATTGTTCTATAGCAGGTACCTACCCTAACTACTCAGTTTCCACCCCAAATCTGCGGGGAACTTCTAGTGTGGGAGGGTCCCTGTGGTTTGCACGGCGGGGGGGTTTCTTCTTTCTTCTACCACTACCACTATTGTGCTGTGTACGTATGTACCTGTATGTATGAGCAGTCTCCTCCCTACTCATAGTACAGGACATCATGCATGTGCGGATGCTGCTTCCGAGATTCTGATTTTTTTTCTTTCCCTTTCCCTTTTCTTGCGGGGAGAGAATGTGTGTGTGTGAAGAGAAAGAAGGGGGAAAAAAGAAGAGAGAAAAGAAAACCCTTGCTGGCTTCGATCAGGGCGTCCTGGGTTTTCTCCTCTGCCAAAGGATATAGAGAGAAAAAAAAGAAGAGAAGAAGAAACAGCAACCTGGTTCTCCTCAATCGGAGAGATGGAATGGACGAATGTCTCAGCCAATGAATTGCCATCATTCCCAGTTCCAACAATTGAGGGTTGGTTGCTTGTCGTTTGGTTGTTAGGCCGGAGGGAGGGTGTGTGCGACAGACACCCTACATAGTAGTACAGGCAATAAAAGCCCGCCCAGTAGGTTCCCCACTGGCTAGCGCTGGACAAGGGCTAGCGAGACTGTCCGTACTGGGGTCTACGGCCGTGCACACCACTTTTCAGAAGCACTTGGCAAGTATAAAGCCTAGAGCGGACAGGGGGTCAGGAGGAGGGGGGCGGACACTAGCCGGCGCGGGATGCGTTACTGAACAGACACGCCCTGGTTTGGTTTGATTGGCCCCCCTGGTAGGAAGAAGAAAAAAGCAATAGCAACCACAACAGCGAAAGGAAAAGAAAGAAGAGAAAAAGACAGGGACAGAAGTAAGGTGAGAAAGACAGGACCTGGAAACCAACACGAGATCACATTGACAGGCGTTTCTGAACCAACCCACGCACTATAACACTTTCTCGGTAAGATGGCCAAGAGAGGGGTCTCCATCTGCCCTTACACTATGGTAGAGAGCGGTTCATCCTCGGCCGGATCTACGTCAGCGGTCTGTTGCTGTTTGGTACCGATAAACAAGCAATTTTCGGTCTCAAGTAGTCTACAACTTTATGGCAGTCACTTGAGAACAGACGAATCAAGCTAATCCCTCTTCTTCATGTCCAGCACAGCGTATCTCTCCCCCTTCTCTATGCTAATCAACCAACTCACGACTGATAATAACCTTAAGGTCTTTCAAGTAACAGTGCCAGATACCAACCAAAACCACGCTTCTCGGTCATTTGGCCATGGTGTCTTCTCTCTACCTTGTAGCAGATATGAGCTCGTTGACGTCTTCGTAGCGTCCAGGCCGATGCTATTCCCACGTCGTAGTCAGCTGTCAGATCATGCACCCCCAAGGTAAAATGTGCTGCGCGTAAGGATCATCCTTCCAAAGGGCCAACTCTGCGCTTGAATAAGGCGCATAGGGTTTCAAGGTACGGGCTTTGCCCAGGGTGACAAGCTTGAAGCTGTCAAAGCGGATCAGTTGTCTATCCGGGACCTTGCCAAGGCGTCAGTTGCTGCAGGAAGACATAGTTAGATCACTTTGAGAATACGGCAAGAAAAAGTTGGGCGTGCTGGATAACTCGTCATCTCAAGGCAACATCATGATTCCATTTGTAGATAAATGGCCTCTACATGGGAAGATAGTATGTGTTTCAAGAAGCTAAATAACTTGTCTGAGCGCCAAAGTACTGTTGTGCGTGCGGCGTGGCATGCACGGAGCCAACCAGCAAGGCGTATCCATCTGTAGTAAGAGACACACTGTCAAGACTGTTTCTCCTAGGGATGTGTCTAGTAATCGCCACAGGTGAAGTCATGCTGTTTGCCAGAGAAGGGGCGCTCAGGATCTGACCAGACCTCAGAATCACACGGTGCCTCTCCTCGGGGGATTGACGGAGGGGGCTTGGGATCCACAAGCAGTTGTAAAGCGTGTTCCCTCGAGCACGCGGTTTCTGCACACGATTTGTCGAAGGAATACAGCCCATGCCCACGAAATCCAGGGACAAGATCAGACCCTGGAAGCTCAGGATAGTCTCTCGTCTACGCCTTACTTTGATGTGATGTTGGTGAAGTCGCTTGACTTCATTTTGTTTTTGCAACGTAAATCCTGGCCACGGTGGTATTGTTTAATCTGTAAAGCCTTAGCAATGTATTATCGGTACCTTGGCCGGTATGGTGACTCGGCCTGCTAGGATTCGGCGCATCAAAAAAAGATGAGATGACGATCAGTGGGTTATGAGCAGCACTGAGAATGATGGGTTTCGGGGAGAATTGCTGGCATAGTACGTAGTACACACAGTGGGCCGGGGGGGGGGGAAGGCTGGGGTCGAAAGAACGGTCCGTGGCGGTCATGCGGTAGATACCCTGCAAGGCTTACATAACGCCAATCAGCCTCCACCTCTTCCTCCTAGTCGGCCCCGCCTTACCCCAGGTTCTACCTTTCAGGGTAAGGATGGTATTTACTAGTATGGTATTGTTTCAGTCATCTTTGTGCGGGGTATCCTAGTGCTCTTGTACAAATGCAATATCATGCATACAGCCCATTCCATGTACAGTAACGAGGAGACACTATAGCAGTAGTCTGGTAGTAAGGGATGCATCGAGCCTTGAGGTGGTTAAATTCTTCCCAAGAGGTCTGAACCGACCCGTCGGTTCCCAACTCTGCACTATGACCGCTTGGGGCCCTTTTCCGAAAGATCAAGACCCCATTAGCCTGGTAGGTTGTCCATCCAGACCGGGATGTCGAGGCACAGCAACAAGCACCACTAAGCCAAAACAAAACAAAAAGGCTTGGAGGGAGGAGAACGTCGAGTTGGCCAGCCTTGAAGCAACCACCCAATCACTTACTGTCTTTGAAGACCACCTAGTGGTCACATGAGGCTTGGTTGAATCTGCGGGATCAAGGTCGTCCCCCCGTCGGATCCACACTCTTTGTTCGTAGTGGCGGGCGCAGTTTTGCTTTTTCCTCTTTCCCTGCAACCTTGGAAGCATCTGTCTCAGCTCAGGAGTAAGGACTGCAGCGCCTCAGTCAACCCTGAGAGGCTCTGTTTGGCACTGTATCTCTCTGTACTGTACTGTCTGTATAGCAAATCGTGGCGTTCATATGTTACTTATTTCTGCCTACGTGTGCCATTATCGAAGAGACTGTCTTGTCTTAAACCCACACTTTCAGACTGTGTGAGAGTCTTTCAGCCTCACGCCTCAAGTTTCAAGACCATCAAATTTGAATTGCTTCAGCAAAAACAGGATAAACGATTCGTCTAGACCAAATGGTACATTGATGAATTATTTCTATTTCTCGAATTGCCCCTACCCAGGCAGATCGTGACCCTAATAAGGAACATCAAGCACGTCGCAGGCGGTCGTAACCACGGTTCCAGTAAGTGAAGATCTCAAGGAGCCCTTTTGCCCGGCTGAGAGACAATGCTTGGTTTGTCCATCTCCGCTTTTTAAGCTCTTGGCGTGGGGTGTCTGTGAGCTCTCCGCCCCTTCCAATAGCCAGTAAATGTCACCATCAGCCCACGAGACTTTCCATGGGCCTTAATGGCGAGCCCTTTACCCTCCATCGTCTATATCCGAGGTTGTGGCTTGCCTATCTGCATCTGACACGAGACAAATCGCCATGTACTTTCAGGACAAGACAGAGAGAGAGAAGAGGAAAAGGAAAAGAAAGCCAAAGCCAGGGGGGAAAAGGAAAAAAGGAAGAAAGCAAATATCCAATTGTTCGAGCCCTGGTACGCGTCTGCATCTGCGTCAGCGTTATTTGCATCCCTGCACACACTCACAGCAACAGATACAAGAGTTCCCAGCCATGGTTTTTTCTTCTTCTTCTCCCCGTTCCACCGGCATGAGTCCTTAATTTGGTTCTACTACATACTGCGTGCTGTGATGAGTACGGTACCGTAAAACCATGAAGCTGCATCCACATATTGGACGAGGAGCCAGTGTTGTTTTTCTCCCCCTTCTTTTCCTATAGCCCTCCAGTTGCTTCATCTATATTACAACGTGTACTACGCCCAAAGCCGCCGCCGCCGCCGCGCTGCCTATCTCTTTTCTTTCTCATTTTTTCTTTCTTTTTTTGCCAGACGGCTGCTAGCCTGTCGGTTGAGAGACCGTGCACACGTCTTACCTTGGTTTTCTCCCCTCGTACACCCGCCAAATTGTTCGTCGCTATTCTTTTCTTCTTCTTGCACTATGTGGACCAGTCAGTTCACGGGCATCATGTCTGCCGTGCGTACGTGCATACGTGCGTGCAGACCCTATCTTTTTTCTTCTTCTTCTCTTCTTCTTTCTTCTTTCTCGGGTGTGTCTCTTTGGCTCTATCCTTGAGAATACCTCTGCGTACTACTGTGAAAAATCTGGCCTGTGTAGTCGACGTACAGGTGGCTTGCATCGGATGTTGTGTGCCGTTGCGAAGGGTATCACATACAGCCTGGGACGCCCTCCTTCTCATAGGACCGACCCGACCACAGCCAGGACTGATTGACTCTGCTATATGGTATCGAACCAAAAGGAACACTTCTTACAGTTTGGGCGGAAACAGTCATGGCGGACTAGCTGACCAACCCTACTTCCTATTCCGTCAAAAGAACGGACGAGAGCCCTCTCGAAAGGAGGAGATCATAAGGCTTTTGCAACCTTGTTGGTAGTGGTGAGGCTACGCCTCTACACATTTTCTGTCCTCAACCTACGATAGTAGACTCCGCTAACGTCGATCTAGCGTTCATTCTGCCGTGAAGAAAAAGAAAGAAGGAAAGCAAGAAACAGGCAATATGCCCTGTTTATTCGAGAGGGATACACACATTCTGCCCATCCACTCAACGCAGACGAGCAAGGGAATTCCGCCTCCAACAACACATGGGAGGAAATGATTTTTCGGTCCTCCTTCCTAACCTCATGAATGCCACTGGGGGGCTTCCGTCACACCGCTCCAACGACGACAGGACATTACAAACTGCATAAAGCCCAGTCTCATCCATCCCGCACACCCCCCCCCCTCTTCCTTTCCTCCATTAAGCGAGAAAAGAAAAGGCGAATTGCATTCTGAGAGTCTCCACGCCCCCCTTTTCTCTCTCTCCTCTCCTCCTCCCGTCGTGTGAACATCGCACAGCAGCATGCTCCTCCCTCAGGCGAGCATGAGATCCACTCACCGGCAAAGGTGCAGGGTCTGTCAACGCTTTTTGAAGAAAACAACCCAAAAAAAAACAAAAAACCGCAGCAGTTGAGACTAGGTGGGATAGAGAGGAGAAGGGGGGGTCGGGGCTGATCGAGAACCTGATCAAGCGATTGTGTTGTGTAGGTGAGAAGGGAAAGGGGCAAGGTTTGCGAGCATGCTAAGCCCCATGAGATGGATGGATGGATGGATGCTTCTGTATCTTCTGTCGCACTGCGTCAGCCTGACAACAATCTGAACTCTCACATTGTACAGCCAGAGTCATCAACCGAGCTTTGATGGTAACAGGCTAGCTGTATGTATGTGCCCGGATGGCTGCCTGGTCTTGCGGCGCTGCTGTGGGCCAGAGCGAGGCCTGACGAGGTCGTACTACCTGGGAGAGTCCCAAAAGTATTGTTTTGCTGCGCACTCTCTTGGCACCGAGTACTTTTGCAGCGCCTGTGAGTGGTCGACGACTTGTGCTACAGTACTTGCAGGACACACGCGTCTTCGTACAAGACGGGCAACGGAAGAGAATAGGATGAGGGACGTGTCGGATACGCTGCATGGAACTCATCTTCGAGGATGCCAGCCACACGAGCCAGAACAACCATGTAAATAAAGGGAGTCAGTCTTTCTTCGGAACGTCGTGTCGTCTCTAACCGAAGACAAGCCCCTGGGCTCATGGTAGGGACTATCTGGCTAGAAGCATGCATGAAGATTTCCCACAGAATTCAAGAAAAGAAGAAGAAAGTAGGTGGACGTCCTCGTTAATCCCAGCACATCATCGAGTTCCAAAGCACAAACGCACCCGCTCGCCACCCACACAAGACTCTCGAAAGCTCTCAGAAAGGCTGCAACTCCCCTCCCTCCTTCTCCCCTCCGTTCTGTTCCACGCCCAGAGCTTGGAAAGTTATGTGTGATTGTGTGTCCTTGGAGAAACCCTCCTGTCGCGCAACCTGGCCAGCCTCACTTTGCGCTCCTGAATCTCAGACAGGGCTCTCAAGGAGCCAGGCCCGGCTACCTCCTTTAGTCTTGCAGGTTTTCCAAAAGCGGGCTATCATAATAGGCACTATTGTGAATCATCGGCAGTGCGACGGAAAGACCTGCAGTTGCCCACTGGGCCGGGCCGGGTTGCGCAAAGACAACGAAGGAGCCTGCTGGGTAGCAATGATGCCAATTCATCAGAGCCTGACGACAAGTTCTTACACTTTCATGTCTGAAGCCAAAGCAAACAGAGGCAAGATGGGGGGCGGGGGGGGGGGGGCAAAGGAACTGATTTGCCATTCGCACTCGAGTCCTTTACAAAGAACGATTTCTTTTGGCCTGCGTTCTGGACTAATGAAAACATACAGTCTCAAAGAGGTAGCCATGGACCAGTTTTGAAAGCTGTTTGCACAGAAAATTTCCTTACCAATTAACCATCACCTGTTCTACAATCATTGCTATTCTTTTCCCACCTTGGTACAAAGCATGACTCTTGTCCACCAGCCCTTCTTCCTGCACGACATCATTGCCTCTCCCGCCCCCTTCCAACGGCTGGCCGCATACCATTTTGCCTTCCTAACGGCCTGTATGTAGGCATGTGACGCTTGTGCGGCCTATAGCCCAGACTGGGAGGAGGGCTGTCGAGGGTCTCATCATGCTGGGAGCCAGAGCTGGCAACTGGCTTGGGGGGGGCCCGTGCCTGTGCGAACCCAGTCATGAAGGGAGCACAAATACAGTGCAGTAAACAGCAGGAAAGAGAGTGGACATTATACCCTATAGTGCTCATAACCAGTATCACGAAGGGAGGGTTCGAGGAAAGCAGCGCGAGAGAAGCATGGGAAAGGTCAGAAGCTGGTGGTCAGTGAGCACGGCATCTTTCCTTCTTCGCAACAACCAATCCTCCAAAGTAGTCCAGAACTGGCCCTCTAATGATGAAAAAGGGAAGGACGGAGCTGGCTCGAGGGGAGGGGAAGGGCGAGCTAAGAACAGGCTCAAGGGTTCACCCGAGTAGAGCGGAGAACGAAAGGCTGCAGGGCTGAATTGCACGGCGATTGTAGCCTGTGGAAAAGAACAAGGTAACCAGCTTGACGCAGCCTGATCTCGACCTGGACGATGAAGGCGATGAGCAGGCAGTCCCTCTCCCCCCCTTTTCTTTCTCTCTCACTCTTCCCACACTGTACGCAGCCTCTTCCGGCCACACCCAACTCAACAATGACAAACCCCCCTGTCCAAAGGTAAACCCCAGGTTGTCCTCCCGTACAAGCACCGCATAGGCAATGTCTCTCTCATCACTTCTGTCCTGTTTTCCAGATCTCGTCACCCCCCGACCTATTTAGAACTAATAAATCACTGCGCAGGCGGTAGAGAGATATGGCCGACGACGACGAATCTGGTGAAGCTCCCCCTTTTCTCACCTCCTCTTTTTCCCTCCTCTCCCTCTGCCCAGTGTCACCATGTATCCCCCCTCATTCATTGTGCTCAGTGCGATCCCTCCACCCATGACCTCTTCCCCCTCCCTTTCTCTCAAGGCTCGGCTCGATTCCGAAACCTGGGATGACCATGAGCGGCCCGTCACGCATGACCCTCTCTCTGTCTGGACTTCGCGGGTCCACCGAGACTTTGTCCCGTTTTTGGTGACCACTCACTCTCGTCGAGGAGCAAGGACCAAGTCAAGTAGGGTAGGGAGTGTAGGACAGACAGAATCGATTTTGAGATTTTTTTTCTTTCTTTCTTTTTTTCTTTCTTTTTTTCTTCTTCACCACCTCTTGTACCCTGTGATGCAAGACAGACAAAGACCGCTGACCAACGCCTAAGGATCCAACTTGCTATGCGATGACAGAAGAAACAAAAAGAAGAACGAGAAAAGAAAGAACGAAGAAAAACAACAAGGAGAGGAATTCTCTGAAGTGGATACCCTCTCCCAGAAACAAACCCCCCAAACTCGCAGGCTATGCTAGCTTCATGGCTGTTATCCAAGTCTCAACAAGGCACCGTCCTCACTCCCTCCAAGGTGTCACCTTCGCACAAATCTAGACAGCCTCCTCTGGATGCCTGGTGTTCTCCCAATCCACCCCTTGTATGACCGCCACCCACACGCGTACATCGACCACCTAGGAACCCCTCGCTTGGGCGCAGGAGTAGCCAAGTCGTATCCTCTGGCCTCCCCCTTACCCAGCATCTCATTCATTCTCACCACACTCGTTGCCCCGATCGACATACACAGGAATCCCATAGACACAGACAGCGCCTGCATTCAGATACTTGAACTTGCAGACCCCCGAGTTTCTCGCCAGAGCCACGGCCTCTGGCAGGGAAGCGGCGCCGTATCCACAAACAGGCTCACCACTCGTCCCACCCGCCTCGTCCGACTGGCTGGGCAGCGGGGGACTTCTCTTGCGCGATGCTGACCGCGCCCTCTTGCTGTTGCCACCCGCAGCAGCAGCAGTAGCAGCCTCCTCCGCGGCGGCAGCCTTGCTAGCTTGCCTCTCGAGGTGGGCCTGGAAGGTCCCCCTCTTCACCAGCCCCCACTCCTCATACAGCCTACCCGTGTACAAGTCGATGTCCTTGTCCGTGACGTCCCACAGCGTGCCCACGACGGCAGGGCACCCTGCGAGCATGTAGCTCCAGACCAACCCGTAGACCTCGAAGTCGCCCACATTGGTCAGCGAGGCAGAGCTGCACCCCATGAGCAGCGTCGTCGCGCGGCATTTGTCAAGGCGCCGGATTTGGCGGTTGCGGATATACTGTGCGCCTCCGCCGTGACCCATGTAGAGGACAATGTCCGAGGAAGAGAGGGCTGTCTCAAACTCCGCTTCCGTTGGAGCCTTTCTCTGAATGCTCTTCCACGAAGGGTTCAGAGATGAGGCCAAGGGGGCTTCGAACGCTGCCTGCGTGGTCTTGAGGTCGCCGCTGGGGTTCAGTATGTAGGTACCGTCATTGACAGAGACATGATGGCCATTCTTGTCGTCACAGGAAGATGATTTTTGCTCGAGGATTAGCCTCCTGAGGCAGGCCAAAGAGGGAACCCGAGATACGGCGAGACCCTGGAGGCAGGGCATAGACTCCCACGGGAATGTGTGCAGGGCTTTGTCCAGGACCAGAATCGTATGGCTTCTCGCAGCCGTTGTGTCCAGGCTCTTCGCATCTGCATGGTATGAGTGAAGAGCGTCCAGGGTCTCCACGACCATCGTGTCGAAGTCGATCTCGTCGTACGCGTTGCGTTCTCCGTTGAATTGCAGTATGTCGACGACAAAGTAAAGCAGGTCGTTCAGCGTTTCGTCAAAGTCACACTCTTCACCAGAAGCATCTCCGAGCCCGATGAAAAGCTCAAGAATCCTCGCGTCGAGAGCAACCTTGGATACAGCCGGCTTGGTGGTCTTCTTTCCCCGGACATGGCGACGTGATGGCAAGTGCTTGTCGAGAATGTTCTGAAAGCTCGCATGGAACTTGGACACGAGCTCGGGATTCCTCTGATGCTGAGAGAAGATCCCCTTGAATCCGCCTAGCCAGTCCGATTCGATCTTCTCCAGCAGCTCTTTCAGCTCCACATCCAAGGCCTGTCGCTCAGCCCACCATGCTGTTTTGGCGCCCTTGACCGAGAAGTCGCGTTTGTCATGGCAAGTTGCGTTCGCGCGCTTGATGATGTCGAGGAGTTTCGTGCGGCCTTCGTGGAAGTTGAAGACCTCGGTGTCGGCATCGTGCGCGGCCGCACGCTCCAGTGGCAATCGGATAACAAACGGGCTCTGACCAGCCTGTAGTTTCGAAATGCATAGGTCGTGCTTGTTGTCGCTGAGGGAGATGGAGATGACGCTCCACTCCTGGGGGATGATGTCGATGAATTCTCGCTGGAATTTGGTCATGTCAACCACAGGGCTCAGGCTCATCCGTCTTGTCTCCGACGACCTGATTTCTTCGGGCCACTCCAAGCCGGCTCTCCCAGAACTCTTTTCCGACAGGAGCGCCTTGACCTCTCTTCTCCAGGTCAGGTTTCGACCCATTTCCACAGAGCAGGTCGCATAACCTGGATGGCCGAGAATACCTGCTTTTCGAGACACAGACGACGCGGCCGAAAGGAGAATCACTACAGTCTGCAGTGTGCACAGTATACCATGGACCTGTCTACCATCACCCATAGTGGAGGCTAAAGCGTGTGCCTCCAGCAGGTATCCTCGAGCCTCTCGCAGATTCTCGAGGTAGCCCTGCGAAACTGATTTCGCTGTGTCTCGGGCATTCGGAGACACAGCCGGGGCTCGAACAGGAGAGGCTTTGATAAGCGAAAAGCGATCGACTTTGTCGGAATTGAGGGCGCTAACAGATGGGAATGATAATGGCGATTCTTGGATCACAGAACAGACAGCGTCCTTTGACATCTGGTCCATGCTCTGCCCTAGCAGAGATTTTGCTGTTATGACCAATTCTGACAACAGATGGGATGCAAAGCTGGAAGAGTGGCGAGCCTCCTGCAAGAGCTGCCACGCACCAGCCCAATCGTTCTTATGAACCTTGGAAGTTGCCTTCTCAACCAGTACAGAGGATCTGATGGACGTCAGGTGGGCATCCGCATCCTCGGCCTTCGTGTCAGCTGTAGCCGACGGTAGCTTCGTCGCAACACTCTTCTTTGGCGCGGCCCTGGAGACTGGTCCTCTGGTGGCTGCTGGAGCTCGGGCTTTGCGCAAGGTCGGTGCGGGCTTCTCTCTGACGGGCAAGCTGCTCGTCTTCTTCTGGATGGCAACGACATTTGGTAAGTCAGCACCAGCCTCCTTCTTGCCGCATTCCACAACACTCTCCATCCTCTTGACCATCGTCGCAGCCCTCTCAAGCATGCCCTCCTCAGACTCAAAGTCCCTAGCTTCACGATAGATGGTGCTGAGTTGGCAACAGAGACCGACAAGTCTGCTGGAGAATTCGGAGCGGTCAAGCCTAGCTTCGACTTTGCTCGCTGACTGCAGTGCGTCTTCGAACTTGTTTGCTCTGGCAAAGATCAAGGACAGCCAGACATCGCATTCAGCGAGATATGCTTTTGCGTCAGCAATTTCCGCCACCTTCTGCGCTTGCTCGGCGTAATAGACCGTCTCCTGGTACTGCCCAAGATGTGCATAGGTATTCGACAAGAACAAAAGGCCTCTCAGCACTGGATATGCCAGCTTCCAGGCCTCCGGGCCAGAAATCTTTGGTGGCTCGGCCTTGTTCTTGCTCTCCGTCGCGGCCTCAGACAAGCTGACATCCAACTTAGAGGCAGACTCTTCCATAGAATTGTCCAATTTATCCTGCGTGAGTTGTTCCAGGCGGGCCCACTCCTGGAAGAGGACTCGACTGGCATTTCTTGCATGGGTCAGAGCACATGGTGCGTCTCCTCGACCAAGAGCCACAGCAGACCATAGCAGGGACGCATGGGCCATCATCATTTTGTGCGCCTTTGAGCGGCTGGAGAGATCTATCGCCGAGCCGGCCTCCTTTGCTTGATGGAGGAGCTCGTCCGCCTTCTCGATATTGCCGATCTCGATAAAGTACTCAGCGTGGGATAACAAGAAGCGCACTGTCTCTTCGTGCGGCCGTGGTCGCGTCGGATGAGAGGGCTGCAGAGCTTGCTCGAAAATGGCAGCGGCCTTTGCAGACTGTCCTAGATTCGTGAGCTGCAAAGCCAGTGCAGCGGAAATCTGCAGGTTGAGAGCAGTGTCTGTCTCCATCGACTGGCCCCCAAAATCAGCTGCCAGTTGCAGGGTCTCCAGCAGCAGTGTGTTGTGATTCGAAAGCCGCGCAGCATCTGCAATAGACTGTAAATGTTCCAGTAGTCCCGCAACATCATCAATCCGTCGGGCAAGATCTGTTGAATCCTTGGAGCTGTCGAGAATGGCCCGCCAAGCAGAGATGGACTTTTCCAACTGTTCGTAGTCCGGTGTCGGACGGGCGAGCGCGATCATTGAGGCTGACAGGGCCTTCATGTGTGCCACGGAGCCCTTCAGGCCAGAATCTTCTCCCAGATCCGCCTCGTCACTGACAGAAGCAGCAGCCTCGACTTGCTCTTGGATCAATCTGAGTTGTGACTCGTTTCCGACATTCGCAATCAACAGTCGTAATAGAATCCTCAGCCTGCGCACTGGAAATTGTTCTGCAGGACAAAGCTCCAGTAAGTTCTCGACGGCGGGATCCGAAAGGCCCATGTATGTTCCCTTCTTCGACACAGCGCACTCGAGTCCAAATTCAAGGGCAGCAAGACGTTCCGGTTCTTCCAGGTATATAGTCCAGTCAATATGGACCTTCTCCAGTCGGGTGATGCATCGAATAGACCAAGCGAGTGATTCGACATCGTGATCCAGCGCCCACGCCTTCCGAGGCGGTAGGGTCTTCAGCGCATGAACAACAGAGGCCAGAGCGCCGTCCTCAATGTGGATTCCCCTCAGAGTCTGCAGCGACGCTAGGGCGTGTTCATGTTTTCCCGATTCTTTGTACAGCTCGCTCATCCGCTCGAGTTTGTAATTCACTTGAGCCTTCTCTCTCTCCTTTTTAGAGCGGTCTTTGACGCAGTCAATCGAACGGCGCAGAGCCTTCAGTGCATAAGCAAAAGTCGTTCCGTTCTTTGTCGGTCTGGGTTCTACAGCAATGAAGCTGGAATGCTGCATGTAGTAAAGATGCGAAACTTTGGCGTAGTATTGACCTGCCGGGTCGGCGGATACGTGGCCGTCAAGGCTGTCGAGAAGGTTCAGACAATCTTGCAAGGGCGGATCCAGCTTGTCCCAGGTAAACCGCTTCTCATCGATGATAGTTTTGGCCACCATCAATGCGGAGTCCAGCACTGGGGAAGCTGAACAACCTAATACAGCGCGCCGTTGCTCGTACCGTAAGATCTCCTTGGTTTTATCAGCTGATGACGGTCGTTTTCCTAACCACCGGAGGCAGAATCTCGGCAACTGAAGGATAAAGGCCTCGAGCGGTTCAGAAATATTCTTCTCCGGGTAGTATTTCTTGCCTTCGTCGTCTGTCAGGTTCCCAACCAGGACATGCGTGGCTGACTTGCGCACCAGGACCAGGCTTTCAAGTAGCTCATCCAGCTCGGCACTGTCACCTCGAAGGGGCCCCTGGAGACCGTCAAGCACCTCCTTCAGCAAGGCGTCCTGAGCCGCCGGTTGTCTCAAGATCACACGTAGTCGTTGGGCCAGTAGCAGCGCTGATGTCGAGAAGCATTTGGCTACCGAGTCCCGAGCCCGGTCCATCATCTGGCTGTTTTTCTCTGCCCAAGACATCGCGTCACTGTGTTGTCCCGCGTCTTGGGCCAATTTCCCCAATATCTGATATATGCTAGACAGTGGCGACTTCAAACTCTTGGAAGGTTGAAGATTGTGCCGACAGATCTCGTCAAAAGTGTTGTTGAAGGCGGCGAGGCAAGTTTTATAGAGTGCAGCCCCTCCTGTTCCAGCGCGGCGAGCGCAGGCTGCAATGCATTTTGAGAGCGGCGAAAGTATGTCCTTGTCCACCTCTGCCTTGTGACCCGCCAGTTTCCACCAGTGAAGTCGGGTCTGGAGGGCAATCGTCTGGAGCTCAAGTGCAGAGATAGGTGAGATACTGAGCCTGGGTTCCAAGGCTGTGTCGTCTTCGGTGGTTGATATGCTTGGCGCAAGGGCCAGGAACAGCTGCGAGGTCGTTTCCAGCTGACGTGCTGCTTTCAGCCTCTCTGCCTCACTCGTCTCCGCTGACAGGAGCAGTAGGGTGACCGGTGATGCTTTGTTAGTCCCTCGGAGGAACGGCAGGGCAGCCTCGATGTCCGTCGGCCGGTTCAGATTGGACAGAAGCCTGAGCACCTGCAATTGTGTTGCAATGACTAGAGTTAATATTTGTCCAGAAGCGTTGACATTCCCAAAATCCAGAATTTCTGCCAGGCTCAGCACACTCGGAGAAGCCTTGGCCGCCTTTTTCTCGGTCCCGGACAGCTCAGTCAACCTCCTCTTCAAAACCCGGAGCTCCTTCACGGCATGTTCCGTCAGCCCCAAGCTGATGAGCTTTCCGACAAGAGACGACAAGCCAGCTTCCAACTGCAAATTCGGCAGGTTGATCTTGCCCCCGCCCTCTAAGTATCGAAGTGCAGAGAAGGCAATTCGGGCGCATTCGACGGTGGACAGGCAGCCGGTCGAGGCGTTCGGGACAGGCCTCGCGGGTCTGGCAGACTTCTTTGTGACCTCGGGCGATGTAGATACCGTGTTAAGGTCACGCGGTCGCATCGGGGTCATGGGCGCTGAGTTCGATCGTCGGATGCGCCTCCGGCCCGGCGTCTTCGTCACGTCGTCTTCTGCAGTTGCCGCCCTCCGTGGCGTCGGCGGTACCTGAGCTCTGGCAGCATCGCCGAGGGATTTCAACGTCGCGTTGATGACATGTGTTGCCAGCAAAGCCTTCTCTTTTGCCGAAAGTTCTGGTTTTCCCTCTCCTGTCGCCTTCTTGCCGCCTGTCTTTGATGTTGCTCCATTCTGCTTTATTTTTGTGGATGCCCGGGCCGTTTTCGATGTCGTGGCGTCTTTAGTAGGTTTCGAGCTGGCATCGGCGACGTCTGCAAGAAGAAGAGCCTTCAATAGGACTGTTGTTGCAGGCGTGCAGGTCGCGATCGAAGCAACTGCTGCCTTTACGGTAGCTGCTTGGTCTTGGAGGGAAGCCATGTGAGAAGGGGGGGAAAGCACTACGAACTGGGATACGAAGAATCTTTAAATTATATCATGACCAAGAAGATTGTGCAGGAATACTCAAAGGGATCCAGATCGTGTTCGGGGAGGGATATATTCTGGAAGCAATGCGCTCGTTGTTGAAAATGTTGCTGATTCGTATGCGCGCCGGTCAAGCTTTTGGTGACGGGAAAGTCAACGGGCTGGGTTCGCTGCACGCTGGTTGACCGGGTAACGCCGAGGACCCCCCCTGCAAGACCTTGAAATTCTCGGTAACCTACTATAGACTGTTAACCTTAAAACTTTCAACCACTTGGTTGTCTGACGCCTCTGGAGAACCAACAACACCAGCACCACTACCAAAACCACAATGGATCGCATGGCGATACGGCAACTGGTCCGATCACGGGTCTCTCTGAGGCCGCCATCCACGACCCGATTGATCCTACCCAACCAACGCACCCTTTCCACGGTCCCGCGCATCGCCGAAGTCTCCTTCTGGAAGTCCCTCGTACCGAAACCTCTTCGACGCGACAACCGCCAACCATCGAGCCCCGATGCGCCCAAGAAATCCTGGCTCTCCGGGGAATGGAACCCGGCGACATTCTTCATCATCATATTCCTGCTCATTGGCTCCATGTCGATCCAGATGATCTCCCTGCGGAACAACTTTGATGCATTCATGCGTCGGTCCGATGTGCGCATTGGCCTGTTGAGGGAGGTTGTGGAACGGATTCAGAATGGTGAGGATGTGGATGTCGAGAAGATACTGGGCACGGGCGATCCAGAGAGGGAGGCTGCGTGGGAGGAAGTGCTGGAGGAAATCGAAAAAGACGGTGCGCTCAAGAAGGAGATGAAACAAGACAAGGGCAAGGCGACCGAGGCATCATCACCCGCCATCACGAAGGTCGTGTCAATTCCCAAGCCTGCAACGGACGCAGCGTCTACAGGAGAAACACCTGTTGCACAAGAGCCATCGAAAGGGCGCGCGGCATATTTTTTCTGAAGGTATTTGGTCACTTCGCCTTTGAATCTATCTAGGCAAGATTGAGGGCGACGAGTCGTCATGACAGAAAGTCTTTGAACACACCGCTTCCCTGGTTTTCAAGACGTCCCGCCTCGTCTGCGATGTGAGGCTCAGGACATGATCGCCGCAACGAATTGACCAGCTCTGGGAGTAGTTGCTCTGTGGACATGTCTATCCTCACTCCCTCGGCTCCGCCCTGCCCGGCGTGTAGGTCGGCCACGAAGGCCTCCTCCCCTCTCACACCGCCCATGTTCACGATGGCTATGGACACCCCCCGATCTTTGGCTCGTTTGACCAGCCTCCATGCCGAGTATGTCGCGAGGGACGTTGCCAGAATGAGCATTCTGCCGGCTTCATCGACCGCCCGTTCCGCCGCCACCTTGACCTGGGAAGGGATGCTCTCACCAAACATGATGACGGCAGGCTTCAGGATGCCGCCAGTACTCGTCGACTTCCACGCTCCATCCAGGTCTACCTCGACCTTCTGCTGCGACCCGTCCGGCGCGGGTGGGGGCGCTGTCAGACAACTCTGACAGGCCGGGTATCTGAACGTCGTGTATGGGGCATCTGGCAGATCGACATCACCATCGGGATTCGTCCTCATCCCCCTTGCCGTCCTCTCCTCAGGGTTCTCGGTGTCCAGTGCACCCGATGCGATTGCCTCTTGCAGGAATGAAGCCCAGGCAGGATTGAGCCGTGCAAGTTCCTCCTGGAAGAGATGGCGTGGAAACTCGCTACGGCAGGAGGTGCACACCAGGTTCCGCAGATAGCCATGTAGCTCAAGCGTAGGAATCTCAGGGTGCGCTATGGAGTGGAATGAGTCGACATTCTGCGTGATGACCCTCTTCACCTTGCCGTATCGTCCCAGGTCCCGCACCGCATAGTGACCCGCATTGGGCCGCGCCTTGTGAAGCGTGGTCCATCCCAGGAATGACCGTGCCCAATAACGCTTCCTGGCCTCGTGAGAGGAGAGAAATTCGTGATAGTAGATGGGTCTGTAGGTCTTGTTGACACGGTATGTGCCGTTGTCACCTCTGTAGTCAGCCAGGCCCGATGCGACTGACAGCCCGGCGCCAGAGAGGACGAGCGTAGAGTCGGACAGGCCCTTTCTGACGGGAATTGGCGAGGTGAGGAACTCGTGGAGTGCGCTGACGGCACCGGACAGTGTGCCCGCTGAGGCGGGAAGAACGGTCGGTGGTGAAAACTTTTCTGTATACGGGATACGGAGGAGGGCTTTCTTCATCATGAGTGGTGGCCTTTCCCGGTCCAGAACCAGAGCCGTAACCCTGTCAAGCTTATATGACGGGGTACGCAAGCCTCCACGTACGCGAGGCTGGCCAAGTATGCTTGTCGCTGGGTTCAGGACGAACCACGGGAGGGAGATCCTGGCTGCTGCTGCTGCTGCTGCTATGCTGTGCTATGCCATGCAATGCAATGCAATGCAAGAGGAAATGAGAGAAGACGACTCAGAGTTGTGTTGGGCGCCGGAAGTGTGGTGGGAGCACACCGGGTTCGGAGGTGTGGAAATTTCACGATGGTGGTTCTGGATCTGGCAAGTGGTTGTCGTCATCCATGGGCCATGCTGCAACTCATTGCCCAAGTGACAGCTAGCTAAAGCAGGCCCCCTGTCCCGAACTGCCAAGCCTCCCCCCATTTCCCGAGGCCCCACTGCTAACTGTGGCTTTTTATCTGATGCCACACACTACGTACCACCACACGCGCTTCAGGTGCTGTAAGTCAAAGTAGTACTACTAAAACAGTGAATACTACATGCTATATGTGTACTAATCCACTGAAGCTCAGTGGTAGCTGGACCCCCCTCCCCTGTTGATGGGCTGAAGGAGGTGGTATAGAGTTCAGGAGGGTGTTCTTGGCATGTGACATGTTTGCAAACGTGCAGTCTGCACTGTGTCTATTTGTGTATTTGTCTTGTCTTCCACACAGATTCTTCTTCTTCTTTCTCTTCTAGTAGCATAATATTAAAAATGCTTTCGAATAACCTTAAGTAAAAATACTTGGAAAGTTTGGGAGAGATATACAGGAACTACTTAGTACCATGTTAGCATACATAGCACATTCATTCATTCAGTGTACAGCACAGTAAACCCTGCTGACAGACAAGAAAAAAAGGACCAAAGATCACCTCCAGGGGCAGCAGGGTAGGCCATGCATTAGCTCTTCCCCAGCTCAACGGCGCCCTGTCATGCTTGGCATGATGCAACAAGCAGTGACTTTTCCAGCAGGCCATAGTTTTCACACTCCGGATTCACTATGCATTGTGTTTGGGCTGGGATTTACCAGTTCTCCCGCTCATTTTCTTGACTCACCAAGTACCCCCAAGCTTGTTTTTTGCACTTGCATTACCCACGGCACAACACATCGCACTGCATTGCGCCTACACACCCACCTTCCCGTCGTTTCGGTTCATCCTTTCCTCTTTCTCCCGCTCACTCCCTTGTACCCTGGTCTGGTCTGGTCTTTTTAAATTTCCATTGTCTTGTTCTGGTCTTGTTCTAGTCTGCACAGTACCATTCCTTGTCGAGGTCTCAATTGATGCCTCCTATCAGCCCCTCCTTCTCCTCCACCTCCTCGTCCCTGAGGAGGTCGTGCATCTCCTCTGCCTCGACCGCCCACAGCCTGTCACAGTGCAACAACAACGACGGCAGCAGGTATGTAGGCGCACAACTCAGGCTCAGGCTCAGGCTCAGGCACAGCCCGGCCCCTCCTCTGGCACCACCAGCCTGTGCCTCCATCACCTCGACCTGGACCTGGGCATCCTCCCGAAACACCTTAAGGACACCTAATCCTCATCGGCTGTTGCAACCTCACCCACCTCAGACACGCGTCTACCAGACCTCCGCCCCCCTGTCTGGCCCTACCTCCTCCTCCACCTCCACTCCTTTGTCCATTGGCACCTATTCAAGTACAAGACCGTCGCCAACCTCGCAGCCATTATTCCTCCCACCCTCCTCATCTGCACACCACCATAACCCCCAGAGACGACTGCGACCCAATTGGCTCTCTGCAGCCATGGCTACTGTCACCCAGACCCGTGCCCATGGTGGCCATCACCATCATCATCACCATGCAAACGACAATGTCTACCTCACCTCCCAGAACAAGAATGATGCTGGTGTGCGCATCACCCGCATTGGTCTGTACTCCAACCTGGGCATGGCTGTGGCCAAGTTCATTGGCGGCTATGTCTTCAATTCCCAGTCCATGATTGCCGATGCCTGGCACTCCCTGACCGATCTCGCCTCCGATGTCCTGACCCTCGCGACCGTCTCCTTCAGCCTGCGACCACCCACCGATAGATACCCGTCGGGGTTCGGCAAGGTCGAGAGTCTGGGCTCGCTGGGCGTCTCGGGCATGCTGCTGGCTGGTGGCATCTTTATGGGCATGAGCAGTCTGGAGTCGCTCTATGCGCACTTCATGCTGGATCCTGCCGCCGCCCACGAGCTGCTGCACCACGGCCACGGACACGCGCACGGGGCGCTATCGATGGGACCTAGCATTCATGCTGCTTGGCTGGCTGCCGGCACGGTGCTGATAAAGGAGTGGCTCTACCATGCGAGTAAGTCTGAACACTCTGGGGGGGAACCAGAAACGTGTAGAATCCCCGAGGCGCCCGTGATAAGAGAGAAGACAGCTGTTGTAGACTGACGTGTACCCCTCCCAATCTACAGCTATGAAGGTTGCCAAAGAGCGCAAGTCACAGGTCCTCGCCTCGAATGCTATCCACCACCGCGTCGACAGCTGGACCGGCATCGTCACCATGCTGGTCATCCTGGGCGCCAACGTCCTCAAGGATGCCACCTGGCTCGATCCCGTCGGCGGTCTCCTCATCTCCTTCCTGGTCATCAAAGGTGGCTGGGGCAATACCCTCTCGTCGCTCTACGAGCTGGCGGATCGCACCATCGACGACGAGGTTAAGAAGTCCGTTCGGCGACAGGCGCAGAAGAGCATCGAGAACATCAGTCAGGGTCACGAGGTGGAGCTGCGCGACGTGTCGGGCATCAAGTCGGGCCAGAACTACCTGATCGACGTCGAGCTTGCTGTTCCCGGCGGCTGGACTGTCGAGGACGTGCGCGAGGTGGAGAGCGCCGTCCGCACCCAGATCGGATCCAAGGTCCGTGGTGTACGAAAGGTCCGCGTCCGGTTTGTGCCCAAGGAGGCAGCGGCCCAGGGTGCCAAGTTTGACGAGTTCATTCCGGGCAGCGTGAGCCCGCAGTCTAGCCCCGAGCCCGAGGAGGAGGAACAACACAGCAATGGGAATGGCAATGGCAACCATCACAACAAGCACGACTGAATCCACAAAAGTCTGTCTGCCTCAAAGAAAAGAAGATACCCCCCCCCCCGTTCTGGATTTACGAACCACAGCAAGAGAGAGACAGAGAAAGAAAGACAGAGAGAGCGCGCCATGTTGGATTAAAGCTTTTCTCGGACTGTATTGTACAAATTGGTGGAAATGGAAGGCGTGAACACGCACTGCAGGACTGAAACTACATTGGGCGGCGTTTGGGAGACGGAAAGGGGTGGCAGTCTTGACTATCTGCTCATAGAGCTTATGCAGACCTTTTTGACGATCGTGAAGAGAGACCCAATTTTTGTGTGTTATGGGCTTTCCCCTTCCCCCTCTCTGTATTTTCCAGTTTCCGTCTTGTCAGAAGGTATACTGTGATTGCGGCCAAGGACAGCAAACTATCCGTCCATTTTGATCGTGATGATCACGCGAGCACTTGGCTTGGCCGGCACGGGTTGTATCGGCACACTGGCGATGATAAGAG
Organism: Cryphonectria nitschkei; assembly: GCA_006503525.1. Taxonomy (NCBI): domain Eukaryota; kingdom Fungi; phylum Ascomycota; class Sordariomycetes; order Diaporthales; family Cryphonectriaceae; genus Cryphonectria; species Cryphonectria nitschkei. The sequence goes on along the minus strand of LAZJ01000009.1, from coordinate 102,850 downwards.
AGAAGTCGCCGTCTCGTACGAGAATACAGTACGAAAACTACAACTAAGGTATTGCGTTGTCCAACATTGCAAGTTCAGGTACCAGTCTTTTGTGATTGGTGCGGTAGTTTTGATCAAGACGATTCAGGGGGTCACATGCATTTTAGCCGGGGAGCCGCGCGACCACGATGAGGCTGATTGTCGACCTGTATTTTGCTCTTTTTCCCGCAGCCAGCGCGGTGACGATAAATAAAGTGGTGCCCCGCGATTGTCGTGACAGAGAGAGGGAGAGAGTCAAGCTGCCCCACGTCTGACGTCCCCTGAACTGGACCCCCGGGACCCTTCTGACATCACTCACTGACTGGCAGCATTCCAGAATCGAGACATTTTCAATCTTTGTTTTCTTTCAATTGTTTTCCCACCTTCAAGAGGTAAAGCTTGAAACAGATTGAAGAAACATCCTACATTGTATGTACAAGTTATTACAAGAAGGAGACTTCAGAAAAATGAGTGACGGCCCGCTATATTTGGGTTTCGACCTGTCGACCCAGCAGCTCAAAGGTCAGTCACTCAGCGTTCTGCCTTCGTCCCTCTCGCCGTCACTCCACAATGGACTTCCTTTTTCCTTGCGCCTAGGCTGTCGGCCAGAATTTGACTATACTGACTGCCTCCCTCCCCCGACGCCTTCAATATAGCCATCGTGATTCAGTCCGACCTGCACGTCCTGTCCGAGGCCAAGGTCGACTTCGACGCAGACTTTGGCGCCCAGTATGGCCTGACCAAGGGCGTTCTCGTCAACGACGCCGAGGGGGAGGTGTTTGCGCCCGTGGCTATGTGGCTCGAGGCCGTCGATCTCGTGCTGTCGCGCCTGCAAGAGAAGAAGGCGCCGCTGCACCGTGTGAGGGGCATCAGTGGTGCGTGCCAGCAGCACGGCAGCGTATTCTGGGGTCATGAGGCGGAGGCCTTGCTGGCAGGGTTGAAGGGCGATGACAAGAAGAAGGGGCTCAAGGAGCAGCTGGAGAAGGCGTTCAGTCATCCTTATGGTCCTAATTGGCAGGATCATTCGACGCAGAGCCAGTGCGATGAGTTTGATGCTGCGCTGGGGAGCAATCACAGGTTGGCTGAGATCACTGGGAGTGCGGCGCATCATGTGAGCCCCTTCTCTCCCCCCCCCCCCCCATCTTCCTAGCCACTTAACTTCATCATGGTCACTTGACGACAGGAAAGAGGGCTAACAGATGTGCGTGCGTGTGTGTTTGTGTCTGTCCACAGAGATTCACTGGTCCTCAAATCCTCCGGCTGCGCAAGAAGCTTCCCAAGATGTACGCCGCCACCTCCCGCATCTCTCTCGTCTCCTCCTGGCTCGCCTCCGTCCTGCTGGGCTCCATCGCGCCCCTCGACATCAGCGACGTCACGGGCATGAACCTCTGGGACATACCCTCCAACACCTGGAACGAGGACCTCCTCGAGCTCACGGCGGGCTCGCGCGACGACGTCCCCGCCCTGCGCGCCAAGCTGGGCGAGGTCCGGCAGGACGGCGGCGGCAGCATGGGCGCCATCTCCCCTTACTACGTCGAGCGCTACGGCTTCTCGCCCGCGTGCCAGGTGGCGCCCTTCACGGGCGACAACCCAGGCACCATCCTGGCGCTGCCGCTGCGGCCGCTCGACGCCATCGTCAGCCTGGGCACGAGCAGCACGTTCCTCATGATCACGCCCACCTACAAGCCCGACCCGGCGTACCACTTCATGAACCACCCTTGCACCAAGGGACAGTACATGTTTATGCTGTGCTACAAGAACGGCGGCCTGGCGCGCGAAAAGGTCAGGGACGCGCTGCCGCCGCCCGCCGCCGAGGAGGACAAGGACAGGTGGGCCAACTTCAACAGGGCGGTGCTGAACACGCCGCCGCTGGACGTGCGGGACGCGGCCAAGGACAAGGCCAAGCTGGGCCTGTACTTTTACCTGCCCGAGATCGTGCCCAACATCAAGGCCGGGACGTGGCGGTACGAGTGCAACCCCGTGGATGGCTCGGGCCTGCAGGAGTCCGGCGCAAAGTGGTCGGCAGAGGAGGACGCACGCATCATCGTCGAGTCGCAGGCCCTCTCGATGCGCCTGCGCTCGCAGAGCCTGGTCCACCCGCACGAGCAACAGGGCCAGGGCGAGGGCGCGACGACGACACAGCTGCTCCCCGCCCAGCCCCGGCGCATCTACCTCGTCGGCGGCGGCAGCCTCAACCCTGCCATCGCGCGCGTCATGGGCGACGTGCTGGGGTCTGCCGAGGGCGTGTACAAGCTCGACGTGGGCGGGAACGCCTGCGCGCTGGGCGGGGCCTACAAGGCGCTCTGGGCGATGGAGCGCGACGTGGCCAAGGGCGAGACGTTTGATGAGCTGATTGGGAAGCGGTGGAAGGAGGAGGGGGCTATCGAGAGGGTCGATGATGGGTACAAGAAGGGGACGTTTGAGAGGTATGGGGATGTGCTGGGTGCCTTTGGGGAGATGGAGGAGAGGATTTTGAAGGTGGCGCATAACTGAACAGAGCGAGCGAGAGAGAAAGAGAGAGAGAGAGAGAGAAAGAGAAGATAGACATTCATTAAAAAAGAAAGCAGAGCAATTCTGGATTTTGAGGCAGTCGGGAGAGTGTGTACTTAGATACTCAAGTATATAGTCATGCTGTGATACTTGAAGGGAGTTTGTTATAGACTTTTTCCCTTCTTCGTCTCTCTCTTTTGGTTCACTGTATTCCATGACCTCTTCCTATCGCTCAATCAATTGTGGCTTTTTCCTGTACCTGTTACAGGATTGGGTATCTTGCCGTAGCATCCGTGGTATATCTCTCTCTCGGCCCTGAGCATCCAGCCTGCTCCAGCATTTGCGACAATCTTTTACTGGGCCCAAAGGACCCTCACTGCTATACACACCATGAAAAGAATGAAGAGAAACAAAGATTCAACCGAGAATTCTGCTGTGCAGCTGTGGGAGTAATTATAGCTGACAAGGCTCAGGCAGAGAGTAAACATGTAGCAGTCATCTAACCTGACATGTACACGCTTGTAGATCTGCCCTGTACTACGTCACCACACCCATGGAGATCCTCTGCCTGTCTCTCTCTCTCTCTCTCTCTCTCCTCTCTCCTCTCTCTCTCTCCCATCGACCCCTGCCTTTCTTCCTTTCTTTTCACATGCCATCTAATCCTCCAATTGATCACTCTGGTTTTCTCCCCCATCCACTCACTCCTGATCCCTTTCTCCCCAAGACTCACCAACCAAAACCAGATGTAAGATTCTTAAGCTCAACAGCAAGGAAGACACCTCGGAGCGGCGATTTTTCTTTTTTGTCTTCCTCTTCTTGTTTCGTCTCACCATCCCCACTGGGCTGTGAGGAAGGGGGAGGGCAAATATGATCCTCGGCCCAATTTCCTACCTCGACTGCCTTGTCTTCGTCGTCTTCCTAGCACCACAGCTCCTCCTCGACATTGGCATTCTACAAACCCTGAGGGTCACACTAGAAGTATTACCATTCCTAGGTACTACCAAACCACTTCCCCACCCAAACACCCTCTTCAACCCAAAACACATGAGAGGAAGAGTAAGAGAGAGAGAGAGAGAGAAAAAAGCTAACACGCCAACACGCTAACCACTCCGAAAAGTCATCCAACTCCCCATCACTTTTATTATAGAGCATTACCTACTCCCCACCCCAAACCAGTCCGCTTTTGTGCGCCAGGCCTCTGCCTTTGAGGATTTTGTCGTGAGGTGTGTGAGGTATGCCTTTGCCAACATCGACCCCAAGGTCGGACGGGTGTTTTTTGGGAAGAGGGTCGTGCTGCCTTGGCTGCGGTGGCGGTTATTGCGGCATGGATACCTGAGGTCGCCGGTGCACTGGCGAGAGTATGAAGATGTGAGTGATGTTGGCAGCATGGAGCTTTGCTCCGACATGTGCTTTTCTGCCTCTTGTTCTTTTTTCTTCTTCTTTTTCTTTTCTACAAATATAAATATATGTATTAGGCCGAAACTGTCTATGTGTAGAGCAAGCTGACCACCCTCTCTGCTCCCCAGAAAAAGATCAAGGGCATCTGGGCTATTGCCGACCCGGCCAAAAAGGCCGATATTGTCCTCTACTACGCCCACGGTAAAGATGAGAAAAACGATGAAGCCCTCCTCTCAGACCCTTACCCGTGCTTTTTTTCCATTTACTAAATTTCTTCTTTCTTCTCTTTAGGTGGCGGCTTCAGTATGGGCTCTGCTTACTTCTATCTCGAGTTCCTCCTCAGCTGGCTCAGCCTCATGAGGGACTCCGGGTACAGGAACCCTGCCGTTTTTGGGATCGACTATACCCTCGTCCCGGATTCGTGTTTCCCGACGCAGCTGGACGAAATCGTCGCAGGATACGAACATGTCCTCAGCTTGGCCGGCGATCCATCTCGGGTCTGTGTTGCGGGCGACTCGGCCGGAGGAACGTTGATTCTCAGCCTGTTGTTGCATCTCGCGAACCCAAAGCTGGTCGAAAAGGGGAGGCCGCTGCCTGGAGCTTCGAGGCACCTCGAGAAGCCCGGCATGGCCGCGCTCATCTCGCCGTGGCCAACCCTTCACTCTCCTCTCTATCGAAACAACAGCAGTGACTTCCTTGATGCAGACGCATTGCAGCTGTACGCGTCGCAGTACGCAGGTGGTCCCGAGTTGATCGCTGACCCGCTGGCGTCGCCCGGCAACTGCAAGGATGTGAGATGGTGGAAGGACGCGAGCCCCTCGAGAGGCACCTTGATCGTGTACGGAAAGGAAGAGGTGTTCGCCCCAGAGATAGAGAAGCTGGTCCAGGTACTTCAGAAGGCAGGTGCCGATGTCTCGATCCAGGCGCAAGAAGCCGGTATTCACGCCTGGCCTGTGGCCTCGCTGTTCCTATGCGACTCGACAGAGCAGAGGTTAAAAGGCCTGAGGAGCATTGTCGGCGAGATGAAAAGGCTCATCAGGCCCGGACATCCATAGACAGGCTTTTTGTGGGTTGCAACAGCAGGCAGCTGTCATGTCAGATTAGATCAAGTAATTTTTTGATTCCGTCATTCGGCGAAGCAAAACCACGAGGGAACCAGAGTGGTGTGCTCGGCTTCTTCGTGGCTGCTGTGAATCGCCTCTGGAAAGTTGATTGCTCTTCTTGTATCATCATCCATGACGGTGGTACTTTCTGTGGTCTTTGTGATTGTGCGTGTGTGGGGGGGGGGGGTTTGTATAGGACACTGCGTGGGATCATAGTAGGCACTGGCTTTGTAGGCCCTGCTCGAGTCAGAGCCGTGCCCTCAGTCTCGTCTTGTCTGCCTTGGTTCTGTCAACAAGGTTGGAATGCGCTCGATCTGGCATCGCGTACTGAATGAAGGCAGGGTCAACGTTCAGCACAGAACCTCTCTCTTTGAAGACCGTTGATGTACTGTGAATAATGTACTGCCTACGTGAGCTGCTTTGCGTTCTGCTTTTGCATCGCCCTTGCAAAACAAACCCAAGCCATGGTGCAAATCGCTCACCTTCATCATGAGTATATCATGAGGAAGTCGAGAACGACGGTGCGAGGGAATGCTAGAAAGACCAAAGGAGACAAATGACGGCAGCAGATCGTAGGGGCTGCGCAGAGGGTATTATTGTATTGGCTCCTACAAGCCGTAGTGAGACCGGAAGCGGATGCACGGTCGCGACGCTTGTCCACGAAATCCACGTGATTTTCTGGGGAAATATTGCTCTTTGCTCATGATTTGGATATTTCCATCGCAGCCTCTCGCGACGGGTCCTGGTCCATGAGGTTTGCATGTGGTGAGGAGCGGCAGTGCAGCCATGAAGAGAGAGAAAGCCTTGTCGTCAGTAAAATGAACAAGCAGCGAGAATTTGATGCAGATCTCTTGAGAACGGCCGGTCCAAAGCAGGGACGATGAGGAAAGGGGACCTTTGCCCGATGAGGGTAAGCGCGCCACCAAAGGAACCTTACTGTAGACAGGCGCGGCCTGGTTTTGGAGGCCCTGCGATGGTCAGCCTGGTCCGTAACGTGCATATAAGGACGGGGTGTCCCACGGGACAGAAGCTTGCGTACCGTGCACATGCAAAACCACCCCCCCCCCCCTTTGCAGGAGGGCTCCAGTGTTCAGCCGCCGCCAGCCCAGCGCACCAACCAGCCTACCAACCAACCCATCAACCAGCTTGAAGACCCTGGCTTTCTTTTCTTAGAAGGAGTCCATCCCTGCCCACACTATTACTGCACCTTCTCACAGATCTCATTTGTTCGGTTCGACCCTAATCCTTTTCGATTACCGAGACTTTGGAGCCTTTGTCGGGACACTTGAAGAGCTTCACAACATCAAAAATCGAGACATAAGCAAGCCAAAATCGACCATAGCAAAAAGACAGGGTGAAGGGGTGAGAGAACCAGAGGAAGAAAAGAGAGAAACATTTGTTTTCCTTCAACAGACTTCCATTAGTCGATGCACCATCTCCTTCTCTGCCCTCCTAACTCTTCTTCTATGCCTTTTCTTTCTCAGGCCACAGACACTTGAAGCTGCAGCGCTGAGTAAGACTGTCTTGACCAAGGATCACAGCAAGTGAGCCAACAACACCACCTTTGCTGTCCAGACTTTCAGCCGTGTGTCTCTCGTGTGTGAAAACTCTGACTTGGTTTTGGCACCGCTTGAGCTGAGGCGACTTTGGTCAAGCAGAGACAGAAGGTTCAAAATCAAAAAAAAAAACCTGTTGCTGGAGGCTGCCACTGCCATTGACCAAAGAAAGACGGTCGATCAATACGCTCCTGCTCTTCTGTGTGCGTCGTGGTGTGAGCGGTGGTTTATCCCCCTTGATCCCCCTTGATTGCCATTCAAGGGCACACTGTTGCTGGGAAACTCTTGTCTCTTTCTTTCATCTCCTTTTTTGGTAGAGGAAGAGAGGAAGAGGGAACACACAGCAATTGAAAGGCTCCAAAGATTTATTAGGACCCCGAGTGCTGCATTAGCCCCGCATCGGCGGGGTGTGTATTGCTGCAGGTTGCCCCTCCTCTCTACTGGCGATCTCCCTACCAGTGCTTGCACTACCACCTGCAGTCATTTTTTATTGGGGGCGGCACCTTTTTACCAGCAAGTGTGTGCGCTTCCCGACTGAATTCCTTGGGACTTTCGTCGCAGCCCAGACACGGCCAGGAATTCCTGGACGTGCCCCCACAAAAAAAAGTATAAGGGCCCATTGTGCCCTGTTTATTTTAAGGTATTCAAAAAAGCTGGGACCGGAACAAAGCAAGCATGTCTGAAGACGACTACCGGCCTAAATCCCCCAACCTCAACTTCTTTGGCGACCAGGATCAGCCTCAGCAGCAGCAGCAACAACAACCTCTTCACTTTCATCCCGACCCTTCACCGCAATCACTGCGCGTCCAGCCCCCTCCGCCAGCCCAGAATTGGTTCCAGTCACCCCAGGACGATCCGTACAGTCACTCTCGCTCTTATTCGTACTCTGCACACGTTCAAAGCCCGACCGACTCTGGTTTCTACTCATACCACCAACACCAGCCCATGAGTGCGACAACGCCCTCTTACAACTCACCGCACTTCCCGCCCCACCAATACCAGCAAAACCAACACCACAATCAGGCACCACAGCAGGCCTACACGGGACCGGAGCAGCAACCCTACTTCCCACCTGTCGTCACGCCACACGCCCTTCAGCACGTAGCCCCCTCCCAGGCGTCTTTTCCTCAGCAGCCAGGCTACGTCAAGCAGGAGACCTTCGACCCCACCAAACAGGTCAAGACCGAGGCACCAGAACAACAGCCCAAGATGCCTCCTCGACGTGCGGCGGCGGCGGCGGCAGCAGCAGCAGCAGCCGACGTCCCAGCGATCGAGCCATCCCCGGTCAAGACCAAGTTCCCTACTGCACGCATCAAGCGTATCATGCAAGCCGACGAGGAGGTTGGCAAGGTGGCTCAGCAGACGCCCATCGCCGTCGGCAAGGCGCTGGAGCTGTTCATGATCCAGCTGGTCTCCAAGAGCGCAGAGGTTGCGCGGGAGAAGAACTCCAAACGTGTCACCCCCGCCATGCTGAAGCACGTTGTCGAGAACGACGACCAGTGGGACTTCCTCAGAGAGATTGTGAGCAAGGTGGACCCCGAGAAGGAGGGCGCCAGCGGCAAGGGGAAGGGCAAGGCCGAGAGTGACTCGGAGGAGGATTCTGACCAGCCCAAGAGGAGAAGGGGCGGAGGGAGGAAGAAGAAGGCAGCGTAGGATGAAGAGGACGAGAAAGAGAAGGGGAGGAAGGATAGGCGTGACGACTCGAAATGGTCTCGGGTGTGTTGTATGCTGGAGGAAGGAGAGGGGCCTAGGTCACATCAGAAGAGGGTGGCATACGATACCCAGTAAAGAAAATGCGATGGTCTTTTTTTCCCCTCCCTCACACAGAGGGTGAGTAGAGCTGGACCCCTCACGAGAAGCAATTGAGGAGGGTTTCGCGGCTATGGGTCGCATCCAATCCGTATTGTTATGTGATCAAAGTCATCGCAGTGGTCACTCGGGTGGACTTTGGACGGCGAAAGAAATCCTCAGTCACTCAATGACCACATTACCACGGCTCATATCAGGGACAGCTTGGCATAATGTCCCCCTCCCCTGGATGCACGGAAAGTGGCTCTGACTTTGCCATCCACACGCCATCGTAGAATAATTTCAAAAGGTCTAAGACAAGACAAACCTGGTTAAAAATGCCAAATTCGGGATTGCCTGGTCTAGCGGCTTGTTTGGCAGAGGGCTTGGGGCGATCATTACAGGGGATAGGAAAAATAGTCTGCGTCCATGAATAGGGGTGAAAAATTGGAGATAATTTCAGAGTTCAAGTTCTATACGCAGTGATCGACCATGATGCATCTACAATAAGAATAGAAGAGAAGAAGAGGGAAAAGAGGAACGAAAAAGGGAAAGCAAAAATTAGGTGCGACTTCCCCCCCCCCCCGGTACGAAGAATCGTGAGCACTGACTGGCTGTCCATCGAACGCAATATATTTGCCCAGAGGGTTATGAAAGGATCCAGTCCAGTGTTGTCTCAAGCATTTCGGCGCTGAATGCCGGAATATGGTCAGGGGGTTACTAGCACCCAGAAGTAAAGCAGCCTTGCCTCCGGCTTAGCAATTGGGTATTGAAAAAAAAAATGTCTCACAGCGTGGGGAATTCTGATGTTCGTAAAAGACAGAACAAGTCGGGGCGAACCATAAATCCAGGTTTCCTGATGAGACCAATCGATAGTACGTCAAATAATTATTGATGAAGACGGTTTTATTGGGAAGCAACTGAGAGTATATTATTCTTGGAGGATACTGGTGTTACCATATAGCTGTTAGGTTGAGTGAGGCCTGGCATGCTGGAGGCCTGTTGGCAGTCCCCTAGTGGGCCTGCCTGGGCCCAGTGCGAGTCTGACAAATGGGGCTAACCATAGTACCTCTCTATAGAGCAGGAGCCCCTACTGTCGAACGTACGTAGTAGGACGTTCATTACTTTCCGCACCGTACCGTACCGAACCGTTGCCGCGACGCCCGCAGTGCGCGAGACTGACCAGGTGAGCTCTCCTAACTAACCTAAACCAAATACAACATCCTCCCGGGGTCGCTTGCAAGGACAGATCAGGGACTGGACAGTTAATCAAGCAATCTACGCAGCTTTATTGCCGACAACACAATCCACCCACACACCCACCCAGCACCCGACGCCCTCGTCTTCGTCGTCGTCGTCCTCCTCCTCGTCCGTTAGAGAACCAGAACCACGATCACGACTCCGACAGTGGCCCTCTGCGAGACATCCCAGACGATGTTGAGCTACCAGCCATGATCAATCATCCGCTCTTGCTACCATACTTTAATGTCGAAAATATATGAAGCAATCCGCGCTCGCGGCCCACATCCCCGTCGCTCCTTTCTCGCGCGCGTTCCTCTTCGAGTACCATTAGCAGCTTCTACACCACCAGTCCGGACCCTGCGAGTTCCTGGGCGGTGACCTAACCTCGGCCCCTCACACTTCGACCCCCCACAAGCCGGAAGCCGCCGCTGCCTCGAGACAGCTCCCCAGTACCAATGTCGTGGGATCTTTTGCAGCGGTTCATTGACTCGGATGTCTTCAACCAAAACCCTTTTCTTCCCGTCTTCTATCTGACGTACGCCACCCTGGCTCACACGAGCACCCCGTCGAGAGAGCGAGAGAAGCCCTAGAGCTCCCCCGTGTTGCTGTGGACGCATGCTGACGATGTTTGGGCGCGCAGTCGCTACGCCGAGCATGTCGGAATACATCATATACTATGCTCGAAACTACGCCAATTCCCCTATGAGGACATCGAGTTCTTCTGTGCGGCCCACCCGAAACTTATCCACGTAGCCGAGGAGACGGCGCTGACCAGATCTGAACAGTACCGCAATTATGCCACCTAATTGTCAGCATCAACAATGAGTCTATGGCATTGGAAGAGTTCATATTAGACCTGTGTGAGGAGTCCGTAACTGGTGCGCTCCTGGTATGTCCATAATCCTGCGGCCACGACCAGCTACCACTCGCTAATGCCCTCCCCCCCCCCTCCAAGACCTATTGGCTCTTTCAGAGCTACGTCCACGATCTCTCTTCGAATCCCCAGTCCGAGGCCTTCAGGACATGTAGGAGGGTGTACAACAAGGTCCAGAATGTTGTTTTCGGCTTAGGAGAGGCTGTTAGGCATGACAAGATTAAGGAAAATGCGATACCGGTTACCATACTGGCCAGCTTTGTGCTGGCCAGCGTGGCTGTCCCGGGTCTGGCCAGTGCCGCGGGCCCAATGGCCGTTGCGCAAGCTCGAAGACCGCAGCCCATCGACAATACGACCGTGACAGAGACCACGAATCAGCCCAAGATTGCGAGAGCGCATACTGTTTCGACCAGCTCCGCGAACAGGCCCCGGCGCACCATCAGGGAGACGGGGCGGGTGACCAGTGCACCGGATCCCAGAGGATCACCGGATTCCACGCGAGGGCATCCAGAATCCCAAAGGAGATCGAACCTCCCTCCTTCGCGACCGACGTCTTCTTCAGGTTCTACCGTGACCTCACCTGTGAAAGAGACAGGAAGGCGGCTGCCGAAACATCTCGATCTGGGCGCGGTCGATGCACGACTCAGCACTTCGTCGCTTCCCTTGCCCGACGTGAAGTCGCCGCTCCCTCCACGTCCTCCTACGCCGCAATCCGCAGGCCTCCCTGCGGCCATACGACCCTCTGATGCGTCGAGTCTAGCTAGAAGGCATTCGCACCACGCCAAGTCGGCTGTGAACCAGACAGACCTGACGACAGTTCAGAGGGCGCGGACACTAAGATCAAACTATTTCCGTTGCCAGACACAATTTCTCACTGCTCTGGAGGACATTTCCAACAGGCTGGTGATCGTCCCGAAAGCTGCCCGTCTGAGTGCTTTGCGTGGCGAACTGGGCATGCTTGCGCAGGACCTGACTGACGCCATGGTTCTGGTTGATATACCTTTCATCTGCCCACCTACCTTGACAGACGGCTCACCAGCCAGGAGCAAACACCACCGGATCGTTCGTCTGAACCCAGCTGAGGCAACTGTCCTCAACAGCGCTGAAAAAGTACCCTACCTGCTGATGGTTGAGATTCTACGCGACGACTTCACCTTCGATCCGGACTCTCCAGACAACAGAAAGCTGCTACCACAGTTATTAGAGCAGGGCTCGAGAAAACGCATGTTTGACCTCTCTGAATCTGCAAGGGCGCCGGCTGCCTCAAAGACTCCAGAGACGGTTGTAGACCCTCCCATGGATAGCGTCTTCGAGCCGAGTTCAGGAGACCTCGCCAACTCACCGCAGCTCAGGCCGGTCGACAGCAACTTATCCGACAAAACGGTCATAGAGAAGAAACCCGTCCCACAGCGCCAACCGAGCTTGACGACAACGGTCTCTACAACGTCGGAGCTGGTGACGCCCAGGAGCTCAGCGACCTCAACATCGCGCTCTAGTAGCCCTAGCGGTCGATCACTCAGGAAAATGACCATCTCCTCTGCCCCCCCAAGTAAGGCCTCGGTGGATCAGCCGGATTTCTCTGCCCTTGCAATCCATATGCGGACCGCCTCGCAAATGCTGGCGCAGCTGGAAGCTACGTCGGGCAAGAGACCAAAAGGAGAAGTAGCGGCGATTCAGGCCAAGATTATTGCCAGCATGCAAAAGTTGGAAGAGCAAAACTTCGATGTGGATGACGGACAGGGTCCTACTTTCGACCAGATCATGGCGAAGACGCAAGCCCAGAGTATAGCCACAACCACCGATCTGGACGAGGAGACGAACCTCGATCCGGCAATCAATGCTAGCGCGGGCGTGGAGCGTATGGAAAACGATTTCAAGACGGGAGGCTTGCAGAGGAAGAGTGATCGAGATGACCCCAGCGCAGCAGTCTTTGGTGAGGCGTGGGAAGCCAAAAAGGAGCGGATCCGGCGCTCCTCGCCGTACGGGTGGATGAAGAACTGGGACCTAGTGAGCGTCATCGTCAAGACCGGATCGGACCTCCGGCAAGAAGCCTTCGCTTGCCAGCTTATCGACGTCTGCAACCGAATATGGGTTGATGCAGAGGTTGGTGTGTGGGTCAAGGTGATGAGGATCCTCGTCACGGGAGAATCCTCGGGTCTTATCGAGACCATTACCAACGGTGTCTCTCTGCACTCCATCAAGCGCAGCCTGACCTTGGCGTCTGTCGAGGCCGGCCAGAACCCCAGGAGACGCATCGCGACGCTGAAAGACCACTTTGCGAAGGCCTTTGGCGACACTGATAGCGATGCATACAAGGCAGGTGTTGATGCTTTCAAGCGATCTCTTGCTGCGTATAGTATTATATCCTACGTCTTGCAGCTGAAGGACAGGCACAACGGCAACATCCTCATCGACAACGAAGGCCACATCATCCATATCGACTTTGGTTTCATGCTGTCCAATTCCCCGGGCAGTGTCGCTTTTGAGGCGGCGCCTTTCAAGCTGACGCACGAGTATGTGGAGGTATTGGGGGGTATTGGGTCCCCCGAATGGGAGGACTTCATTAAGCTTTGCAAGCAGGCTTTCTTAGGTGAGCACCGCAATACGAATAGAGGGAGATTGGCGGCAGGGACGAGGCGAGGAGTCGCTAACCAGGCCATTAGCGTTACGAAAATCGGCCGATAATATCGTCGATCTGGTTACCATGACGGGCAAAGATTCCACCATGCCTTGTTACGCGGCTGGGGTGACATCCGTCCAGATGAGTCTGCGTCAGAGATTCCAACCCCAGCTGAGCCCTGAGAACGCTGAGTTGTTTGTCGAGACAGACCTGATTGGAAAGTCCATTGGTAGTTATTATACTCGGTTGTAAGGCTTCCTTTGGCAAACACATGCTACTCCCTATCGCCCTCAGTACTGTACTAATTGATACTTTGATCTCCAGATACGATACCTTTCAGTTTAGGACACAGGGCATCTACTAGTGATTGGCTATTGGTCATACTTTGGAATCTAGGAAACAAAATCACGGCGGTGACGGACTGCATGTCGTTCACTATTACCAGCGAGCATCATCTGAACGGCGTTGGGCTCAATTAGACGTGTGATGCGTGTGTTAAGTTACCATATTGGGCTTAGATTGAGGGACGAATGTGTTGTCAACTGAGCTTCATCAGCGGATAGAATACTGCAAATAGGCAGACGAGCGAATTACATATACCACCTATAAACGAAAGCCACCTCATGGTGTTATATCTCCATCGGTTTCGAGGGCAGATGTGTTTTCAACCGAAATAGCATTGAACGCAAAGCGAGACGAGCACTCATGGTTCAGTTCTTTCGTCGCCCCAGGTCAGGTTGCCCTTTTTCTTCTTCGATCTGCTCTCTATGAAGACTGTCATCCATCAAGGAAAAAGTGTGCAAACACTCGTGTGCTAGAAGCTCATGCTCCACCCTCATCACCTGCTGGAGAGGAAGCAGCATGATGGACTTGGATCATTGGCTGATACATAGAGAAATGGGCGCTGGCGCCACACTTGCCCTGTGTGAGGTCTTCTGCGAAGCTTGAGAAGCTGAGACTTGGTGTTGTCTGAGTGTCGCCTATCCTGGGGAGGAGTCGAGCCCCCTTCCATTCCTCTCACCAGTGTTTGGTTCACTATGCTGGACAAGAGTCTTGACGATGGCAACGACAGTGTCGATCAATTCCAGCCTGTGCAAGAAAAGAGGTCGCAGCTGCCAATTTGTTTTCCTTTCTTTCTTTTGGCTAGCTTTTCTTCCTGGCTCCCTTCTTCAGCCCACCTTCCTTTCCACTTCTCGATCCCTCGTAAACGTTCTTCAAACTCAACCGGGCTTCCTCTTGTTCCAGTAGAGCGCGAAAGCGAGGAGGGCGTGATATTCAGGAAGGTTTGATACTCCGTCTCTTTAACTGATCAGCTTCACCCTGTGAACCAACGGATCACCCTCTACGGCCCCTCTGCAGAGACCCGTTCTTCACGAACAAGATACGCAGCTCTCTAGAGAGATCACACTTGCCCGATAATATCATACAGACGACAGCTGGAGCCAACCAGGACGACCAACCTCATCCAGCCAACCATTCTTTTGCGGTCCTCGTTGCCCTCTTCAAGAGACAGTCCAGCTTGCCAGCCCACATTTCATTGTTCAGTCAGCTTCCTTACCATCTCGACCTTCATCACACCACGAAGATGAGTCCTCGAAGCCAGTCCCGCTCCGTTTCCTACGACTCCGACGTACCGCACAAATGGACTATCTTTGAAATTCGCATGCTCATCTGCCTTATCATCAAATGCGAGCACGGGATTTCGCCAGAGCCCATCGACTTCGCCACTAAGCTGAGTACGTCTCCCTCATCATTGATTCTTTCTCCTTCTTGAGGAGTGTTGTGATTCCAAGAAATCCAACATCACGGGAGAAGATGCTGGCATGAGACTACTTCCCAGGATCCGTCCAATGTTGCACTATGGAAAGCTACTGACGCCCCGACTCGTGTATAGACAAGGCGCTGAATCCTCGTCAAGCCAACAGGGAGACTGTGGAAGAGCACTTCAACCGTGACATCCCTGTTTATGATGTTCAAGAGATGCTTCAGCGCATACTCTCCAAGAAGAAGCACGCCGTGGATGTTAGCGAGCGTCACCCAACGATGGTCGTAACCAAGGCCAAGATCCAGGCGTTCGTACGGTCCCTCGACTTCGACGGAAGTGAGGAGGAATGGGATTTTATGGGTCGGAAGGAACGGGTCGCCATGGAGAGGAGCAAGATGCGAGCGAGGCTGGAGACGGAGAAGAGTGGAGGTGAACTGAGCCCGCGTCATCAGGATGAGAAGAGCAGGCGCCGGGCGATTATCGAGGACGATCCCAACGCGCAGAGACTGCTGGCTGCTTGGGGCATGGGTGCCAGCTTCTGGGAGGGTGAGTTCCTTTTTTGTTGTTGACCATGCACGCTCGACTCATAATTGCTAACAAGTGTTATTCATCACCTATCAGACCCTCCCCAAGGGACTGCCTACCAGGCTCAGGGTCAAGTCTATTCCGACCACTGGACCCCGGGCTTTGAGTACGACTTCAGTGCCATGAACTTGGGCAACGGCTCCTCTACCGCCACTTCCTTGATGCCTGCGGCCGAAGATTACGGCGACTTGTTCGGCCCCGGGACGCCTCGTGGTCATACCCCCTCGCGTACCCCCCTCGACGCCCGCACGCCTAACTGGAATGGCCCTCCCGCGCGCGACGTCCCCAGCATCGGTGGTGGTTGGATGGGCGGCTTCACGCCAGGTTCACTGACGTCCCTGCCTGGTATGGCTGGTGGTGTCAGTGGAAAAGGCTACGGTGCTGCTTCTCGTGAGCTCCCATCTCGGGAGACCAGTCGACAGGGTGCAGATTCCCGCCAGCCTCGCTACAACAACGCCCACAACAGCAGTAAATGGTGCGGATACTAAGCTGTAGGACAGGCTCGACCTCTTGGAACGGTTCAGGTAGTCGCATTTACTTCTATGCACGAGGTCTGACAAGCCTTGGTGGATTGACTAAAAGATCGTAGACTAGTCGATACAAGCCAGATCCGTTGGTAGCAGAATAGTCATTCCAAGAAGCCAAGAAACAATACCATGCATGATGCTTTGAGTCTTTTGTTTATGTACTCTTGATATGGTAAAGTCCCCTTCTTCCATATGTTTAGAGTCTACATGACAGCAACACACATGCAATCCACATACCAATTACAATACGATATAAGCATGACCTCAAGTCGATAAGAGTACAAGTCATCATGATGTAAATGAAGTGGAGCAAGATGTACATTCGAAGCAAGAACTGCAGGTGCGACCAGCTTTAGTAAAAGGAGATAAACAAAAAAAGAAAGAGCAAGTCAGTAAATACAAGTAGACTCAGAATCCCACCATTTGTTTACCTTTTCAAGACCCATCACAACACCCAACCTATGGTCAGTTTGAGAACCTTCAACAGATTGTATACCTACCGACCATCAAAAAGGAAAACAGGTTTGAAAAGAAGGAGAACAAGAGATATGCTCTCATCATAAAGTCATGACCGCCAAGTTCTGCATCGCCCACCACCAACGCCAAACCTTGTTTCAATCGTCGATTCTCGCTGTCCTTCGTCCTCCCACACCAGCAAATGAATTCGAAACAACCACTTCGAACAAAGGCAAGGATGAACCCCCACCCTTCCCACCAGAGGAAACACCCATGCTCTCGCAAAGCCGAGTAAAGTCGTTCGCCTGATACATGGTAAGATCATAACTTTCCCCCATCGGATCCGACGCGCTGCTGCCAGCACCAGAACCAGCGGCACCACTCATTGCCGCACCGAACCATGCCCGCACAACATCCACGCGGATGTGCTTGTTCACCCCAGGGGAAGGCAGTTGAACATCCAGCCCTGTCTCGGCAAACAAACTCCGGTTGCGAATCAGGTACACAAGCACCTCGAAGCGCATCTGCTGGCGCGTGAGCGCCCCAGAGGTGAGGATGCGCTGCGTGGTGATGAGGTTGTTGTCCTGCGCTGGGGATTCCAGAAGGGGCTTGTTGCCATCGCGGGCGACTCTGATGAGCAGCCGGTAGTCGTACAGTTGCCGGGTGTTGTCCTTCTTCGTTACGGGCGGGGGTGGAGAGCGAGGAGGCGAAGGGGAGAACTCGCTTGGGGTGTCGGGCCCGAGCGTCACTGTCGCGATGGACGAGGGTGTCCCGGAGGCAGAAGAGAAGTAAGAGAGTTGGGAGACGGCCGAGGGAGATCGGACGATTGGATGCCGCTGCTGGTTGTGGTGGGGAGGAAACACCACGGGAGGCGAGTCTGGTATGATACGGGCGTCAACAGTCGCCTTGACAACAGGAGAGTCTTGCTGCTGCTGCTGCTGCTTCGCAGAGTCCCTGTAAGCGGCTGGCAAGAATTCTGTCAACACAGACGCCCTGGAGCCGCCGCAGGCCGTGGAGGAGGTGGACTGTGAGAATGGCGGCTTCGACGAGGGGAGCGTCACAGCACCCGGCATGGACGTGGGCATGGGCATAGGCATAGGCATAGGCACGGAAAATGGGAAGCCAGGCGGCGCGGTGGTGCGGCCGAGGCCATGGGTACTGCTTCTCTCTTGTTGCATGGCATGCATAGGAGGAAATCTTTGCTGCTGCTGCTGCTGCTGCTGCTGGTGGTGGTGGAGTTGGTGGTGATAGCCTGGTGGACCGTGGGTCCTGACAGCAGCAGCACCCAGATTGTTATCAACGTTGCTGTTCATTACCCAAGACGAGGGGCCTCTCTGAGGGGCAGGAGGAGGAGGAGGTGGTGGTGGTGGAGGAGGAGGAGGCATCACGTGTGGTTGAGCACAACGACCACCAGCCAACGGTGGCCCATGAGGGTAGACAGCTCCTTCCAAAACTCGGCCGCCGTGGTGAGCAGGAGGACCATAGGATAGGCCAGGTGCATAGCCCATGGGATTGTACACCATCCCAGGCGGGCCCGAGCGACGCTGGTGGGCAGGAGCGTGCTGGACAGCAGGATGGTGAGGGCGCTGCTGCTGCTGCTGCTGCTGCTGCTCCTGACGGCCATAGGAGTAGGCCGGCAAGTCCTCCAGTACCACGTCTTGTTTACGTGGCGAGAGAGATCTTACGCGCCTGCCCGACTGCTCCCTGTGACGACGATAACGGGCGGTACACCGACATCGTTCATGGCGCATATTGTCATCGTCACCATCGCCGCCATCACTACCATCATAATCAAGCTCGCTGGCAGACTCGTAGGTCGACTCGAGCTCCGATTCCAGAGTAAGCCCCGAGTCCGCAAGGCGAGGCTTGTCCATCTCACCAAGGTAAGAAGAAGCCACAGTCGACAAGGCATCTTCATCTTCATCCTCAGCCTCGTGGGTGGTACGGCCGCGCCACCCAAGGCCTCCGGATTCGATGTACTGGTACACACGCTCGGCAGACCGGTGCATGAGCTGCTCAAGGGCCTCGATGGCCGTCTCGGCGCCGTCCGACGACAAAAACTCGTCGCGACGGCCATACTGTGACCGCACAACAATAGCCTTGTACTTACCACCAGGCTCACGACTTGTAATGCAATTGTTAAAGGATGCCGACGAGGACATGAAATGACAGTTTCCTGGAACAAGCGGCGGAAAGGAAGAAAAATGCCATCTTGTTAGAGAGACGAGGATACGACGTTTGACAATGAATGAGCACTTTCTTGCATGTCCCCCTCTGCAAGTTATCGGATGGGATAAAGGGACATGGGATAATGAATCTAGACTCACCAATGATCTGTTTCCGCAGTCCAGACATGGCCTCATATCCATAACCTCCTCCAGACGTGGCTGAGGCCGGGGGCTTCGACGGTGCTGGCATTTCTCGTGACGGCGAGGAGGAAGACGAGGAGGGTGTGGCTTGGGCAGAGAACACAAGGGCTTGAGGGCGGAGCAGGGTCATGAGGAAGACCCGGTAACGAGGGATCAGGTTTTTGAGGCTGCCTCTGAGTAGGAGAATTAAACAAAGAGGCACTGGATGTCGAGATGCAGGGAAGACAAAAAGAGGGCGAAGGATGCCACATGATATAGTTTTTTCCAACACTTTTCTCAACAGACGGCACAGTCGGAGGCCTGGCCGAGTGAGTACAGAGCGCACTGTGTGACCACCAGAGCGTGCAGGATGAGGCTGGGAGATGACAGGCTGAGCAAGGCGAGGAGGGAAAGTTGCCAGTCAATAGAACAAATTCAGAAGGTGGTGTTGCAATTGGGGGTTCAGAGGGTGTGGTTGGGGGGGGGGGGGGCAACATCCAAGACAGCCTCGTCCGCCTTACAACAAGCATATGCCGTCCCGTGTCTGTGTGTGTTGAGGAAAGGCCGCTTCTTCCCTGTGACACACCGCGAAGATCTTAACACAAGACCTGCGGATCACTTTGCTGTGGAAACTAATGCAGTGCACCGTCAGTCAAGCAGTTATGAGCGGGCACAAAGGCCAAGCAATTGGCGAGGAAAAGATCCTCACATACAGGCTGCTGTTGTTGATCGGTCGGTGACCACCGTTATTGTCCCTCTTTGTAGATCTTCTTCTTCTTCCTCTCCTCCTTCTCCTTCTTCCTTCTCAACCCCCACCCCCCAGCATACATACAGGTAGACAGACCATCATTACACGGAGAGACACACTGTTGTCGCCCGACTGCTTCACAAGTTTCTCCACCTACATGTCGTGTGAGATACTGTCAGACAATGGTCGACACGCTGATCCGAAGCCACTCACGTTTCTAGCAAAGCGTAATGCCGTGCAACAACACCACACACTGCTGAGGATGGGGGGTCCGGGGCGGTCAGTCGGGTTGGTCGTTTAAACATGGAGTATACTGTATTGTTATTGAGTTACAGTACGAGGGCAAGCAGGCCTATCGAAGGTTTCTTAAAGTGTAAGGTTTTGAATTAAGATGAGAATCCTAAGGGTTGGGCAGTGCGGATGAGAACAAGGGGGGTTCGCAGACCAATGCATGCATGCACCGTGCATTTATTTTCTCTCAACAACAGAAAAGAGAAAGTAACATAAAACAAAAAACAAAAAAAAAGAGTCTCGTGTCAAAAGTCATGTCGTGTGCGGGATTCACCTTGGCAAAATTACCACCCACAACAGGCAAACGGCGTTGCAACGGGCTCGTGTGCGTTGTTCGGTCTCACACACAGACCTTGTGCTGCGCAGCGCAACCCTTGGGGGCAAAAGTTTGTGACAATCCCACTCCCACACTTCTCACTCGCGAGGCGATCCCCCCGGAGAGACAGTGTTGCCTTCGTTCTTTTTTTTGAGTGGCCCCCGATCATGATCATGGGGCCAGAAAAGAGAACAAGAGGGGGCCGAATGGGGGGGTGAGGAGGAAGAGGAGGAGGTACCCTGGAGACCGGTGAGAAGGTCTCTTGCATTCCCTCAAGATTTTGGAAGGCTGTGGAAGTCCAATCATAATGTAGGGCTGCCAATCGCAGTGCTGCACACCCTCAGAAAACAAGGCTCCTCCCGCGGGGCGGGACGCTCGGTTGATCCCCTGGCCCTTTTAAGATCAACCACTGGGCCGAGACTTTCGGGACATTGGCCTTTTTGAACCTCGCAAGGCTGCGCACCCTTTTCTTGAGGACCCCAAAAAAAAACCACCAGGAGGGAACCAAAGGGATTGGGTATGTGACCATGAGTCGTCATGGCCCACTAGTATCATTAGCAGATCTTCATATCATCCCTTCCCCTCGCTTTCCTAGCCTATTTCGATTGTCCTCGTCGGCTGCGCGGCTGCGAGTAACGAGTATCATCCCACAGCCAGACGCTCCAGTCTCCCCTGGAGGGCGTCGACAAGCTCGTTCTCCCTATCCAGTAAGTGCATGACTTGCGTCACCTTTGCCTTCCTTATCTCTGCAGGAATCTTGAGACTCGAGACAGACGCACTGAGGCTCTTCTCGGAGCCCCCATCCCCCGAGACATCTTTGCCCTGTACCTCAGCCACCTGCTTGGTCAACTCCTCCTTGAGTCTCCTGATCTCATCGAGGCGTCTCAAGCTCGACTGAGACTTGCCCTTGCCTGCCTTCGCGTCCGCACTGCCCTCCTCGCTTTCTGATACGCTCTGGTGGTACTTCTTCACCTCCTCCGCAAACGCCTTCTCCTTGTCGCTGAGAGGTCTGGTGCTGTTCTGCTGCACCTTCTTCTTCAGGTTCTCGAATCGTTGCACCAGCTCGTCCTGTTTCTTTCTTCGCTCCGCCAAGGCTCGGTCAAGGCGGGCGTCATCCGACGGACTCTCCCCATTCCCGCCAGTGATGTGATCGACCCGAGTTTTCAGCTCGTTAGCTCTGGAGATTTGATCCTTCAATTCTGACCGTAGGACATCACATCTGCGGAACACCTCCGCAACAGCCTCGTTCAGTCGCCCGGTCTCTGTGCTCAGGATCTGATGCGCATTGGAGAAGATCTTTAGAGTCATAGGCGAAAGGCGAACTTCTTGTCCCATGAGAGCCCTCTGCGGGCCCGTCAGGATCGACTGGCGCAGCTTTGGTAGGTCAGAGGGCTGATCGAAGATCGCCGGAGGCTGGAAGGCCGGCCGAGGCGTATGATAGAGCTCTAGGGCAGCTCTCTCATCTGGAGTCGGTTCAGGGAAAGGCGTCGGGGAAGTAGACGTCTTGATAGGCGGGAAATCATCTTCAGGTGTATCAAAGACCAAGGCAATTGGGTCCGATGGTGTAGCAGACAGGAGAAAGTAACCGAGGTCCGGGTCGCGGATCGCGACCGAAGCAGCCAGAGCATACTCGGAAGCAGGCTCGGCATAGATCCTGTCGACTTCTGAATATGCCTGTGCGATGAGATTGACCCTCAGTTCCGAACCCGCTGGCGCCTCTGCTTCGAGCTCGCTCTCTAGCCGGAAAACCCAAGGAGACAGAGACACCTGCGTAATACCGGAATTGTGCGTAACAAAGAATGAGTACCGTGACAAGGCGTCGTCGCTGAAGGTAGGCCAACAGTCCTCTGTCACCTCTGTAGGCGGCACGGTATCGAGGGTCTCAAATGTGAGTAGAGAGGGCAAGTCGATGGCATTGGACAGCGTGGCCGCCTTGGCCTTGAGCCTGGGTGGCAGCCACCTCGCTTCCACGCCTTCCATGTCCAGGCATATCCTCACCTGGCCGCTCGTAGACAACAGGCAGATGATGGTCAGTGACAGCCCCTGCTGCTCGTCGTCGTCAAGTTCCAGAGCCTCGTCCTCCTCGCCCATCAGCTCATCGGTCTCCATCTTCCTGCCTATCACGTAGATGTCCGAGACTTCAATGTCCAACTCGTCTTGCTCGTCCTCTTCGGGGGCCGACTCGAGATCGAACGGCCCTTGTAGTCTCGGGATCAAGCCTGGGTGAGTGGGCCGCTGGTATACCTCGATTGGCTGGTCGGCAAGGGTCTCCTGGATAATTCTAGGTTCCTGGCTGTCAATATCCGACATCCACTCGAGTTGCTGTTGCGCAAGGAGCCTGTCCTGGGGGGAGAAGTTTGGGTCGTCCTCAATCGCTGCAACCTTTGCCACAATGGAGACAGACAGGGAAGGGATGAGAGTCGGTGGGGGTGCCCAAAGTTGTGGAAGCAGCGGACAAAGCGCGTAGACATCGCCTCCCCTCATGGCAATGTATAGGGTCATGGATGACCACAGCCCAGAGCCTCGGACGGCAAACGAGGCCGCAGCAACCTCCATGTCGAATGTGTCGGCCGAGAATCCTCGATTCGTTGTCGTAGACACGGAGAAATCTTGGTCCACCGCTGTACCGTCTGCCAACTTCTTCAAATCGATGGCCAGTGTGGGCGCATCGAATGACCACCTGTCCGATGTTGATATTTCCCACAACCTCACCACAGCGTCCTCCGTGACCGTGACCAGTGACGTGCCTTGGACGCCTAAGGGATGCCAGACCGCTGACATAACGGCGGATTTCATAGTGATGTGTGTGGTCGGTCCGAGAGTAAAGAAGCGTGGCTTCAAGGGCTCCGAGTCTGTGAGCAAAGAGGATTTGGGGAGGGCGCAGATGTGAACGGTGTGTGTCGTAAGGATGGCGAGGTATTCTGAATTGGGCGACATCACGAGCTGCCGTATCTCGTCGGCGACAGGCGTCTTGATGACCTGTGATGGCGATTAGTACTATGAGAACCCAAGTGCGCAGCGCAGCACACCATGGCGTTGTTGGGACGCCATCCACTCACCCGATAGCCATCAGCGCTCTGCCCATCGTTGCCCTCGACGCTGGCCTGGACCTGATCGTAAACTGAGAAGTTACCGTTCGAATCCTCCCTCTTGATCCGTGTGCTGGCCGACTTCTCCGCCCAGGACTCTTTCAGATAGACCAAATCCCCCCATCGTATCTCTCGGTTGACGGCAACGAAGACCTCGGTTCCTCGTCGGGCGATCGTGCGGCGGGGGCCTGGTCTCGCCTTCCTCCTCGAGGAGGCTGACGCATTGAGGTCTTCCTGGGATGCCTGGAAGAGGTTGTGGCCAGGCGCAGGCCTGCTAAGCCAGGAGGGTGTGTATGACCTGATCTTGGACATTTTTACGCGACTACGACGACGGAGCGCACTGCTCTTGCGGGACAGCAATGTCAGCGATGTGAGGACCTGAATTCCTGCACCTGTGATGCCACCACACGGACCGTGGTCGTGGTCGTGGTCGAAGCAGGCAGGTCCTTGCGTTGGCGATCCAAGCAGAGGTTGTGAGGTTAGGGGAAACAAAGCAAGTGAACAAGAAGTTGGGACACAAAATGCAAGAAAAGTAGGGCGGCAATGAAAGTTGAGTTGAGTTGCAAGGAGGTAGCTCTGTCACTTTAGCGCGTTTTGCAGGCCCCATCGCGCCGCTCAGCTGTTGAACAGACCCACTTTTCAACCGCTGCTGCAGTAGCTCTCAGGCCCTGGCATTGTCTTCTGCTTTCAAGCAACTGTTTGTCACAACGGCTCTCTCTCTCTCTTCTCTCTCGCTGCCATCATCACCCACAACAGCAAGATGACGACTCCCCTACGAAGCACAGTAGATCGCCTCGACCGGCCCAGTCCCTACTACAACAGCAGAGTATGACCCCTCACCCCAAGCAATGCGCCTTTCAACTAACTTTCCTCCCCCTCCAGTTTAACAAGCGCCGCCGCAACGATCGCGACCACCAGAATGACGAGCCCCCCGCCGAGCCAGAGCAGCCGCCCGAGGACCCCCTGGCGAACGCGACTACCCTGTACGTAGGGAATCTCTCGTTCTTCACGACAGAGGAGCAGGTCTACGAGCTGTTCAGCAAGTGCGGCGAGATCAAGCGGTTGATCATGGGGCTGGACCGGTTCAACAAGACGCCCTGCGGGTTCTGCTTCGTCGAATACTTTACGCACCAGGACGCGCTCGACTGCTTGAAGTACATTGGTGGCACGAAGCTGGACGAGCGCATCATCCGCACGGACCTGGACCCAGGCTTCGAGGAGGGACGTCAGTATGGCCGGGGCAAGTCGGGAGGACAAGTCAGGGACGAGTACCGAGAAGACTTTGACGAAGGCCGAGGTGGATTGGGGAGGGCGATTCAAGAGGACCGCAGGTAGGTGAACCTCAGGCGGCGTGACTCCAGCACTGCTTGTCGAGACACTGGAACCCTTGCCATGTACTGCCTATGGACAGAGCACGGTCCTAGCCTCTTTCTGAATGCTCAAGAAGGCCCTTCCTTGCTAGACAAGTACTGACCCCTTCGTGTTATAGGGGAAGATACAGGGACGACTATGACGAGGTTCGAGGAAGATGAGACAATGCGACCTTCGTCTCATTGCCCTTTCTGGCGTTTTGTGGTAAAGGGAGAAGTGATCTTGATTTCTCTAAATTCTCGTGGAAACATAGATCCACCGGCAGAAAAACATGCCCAACTCTGGAGAGAAGGAGTAGTAAGGCGGTCTTTTGGTACCTCTATGGCATACCTCAAAGCCACAGCTCCTAGCATAGGGATCACCACAGGCGTTGGCGTTTCGGTCCGAAAAGAATTAATTTTGTTTTCATTGCAATTTGGAAACTCTGCCCATGGTATATCCGAGTGTCCATTCATCCCTGTGTGATCTTACATCCGTCGGAAACCCGTCAATTGCCAAGAAGAAAGACGGTCTCGACCTCCAGTGCCTCGCCTGCCGGAGTCTGCACTTTCGCATCCACGCCCTTCGAAGCTGAAGGAATGCTGCACGGCAGCAATGGTTCCCGTATGAATGTTGCTTCCTTTCTCGACTGTTCGAGGTATGGTGGATTGCTAGCTGTGGCGTTGCTTTTGCAAACTGATTTCGACGAGTCAAGTGTATCATGGTGCGTGCGTATGATGAGACCACGGTAGAAGGGGTCTCGAATCGTGTGGTTTGAAAGTCGTCCAGCTCGTCTAGTAACCAGGCGGGTTCAATCTCTGCGAGACTCTCGTCCACTTGGGAAGTTCTGCAGATAAACAGGTCAGCCAAACCCAAGGCAACGCCCTCCAACCTCCTCGACCACCAGACAGACGACAGAAACAACGTACTATGTATTCCCTTCCGGTACCTCTTCTCCTTCCGGTCAAACATGGTATACTTGTCCTTGGGTCGCATCTCCTCCTCCGTAGGCATCTCGGCCTTCCACCTCTCGACAGAAGGCAGTGTCTTGCCCTGCTTCGCCAGCGCCCTGTCGAGCGTCGCAACCACCCCGTCGACGTGCCGGAGCCGCAGCCTGTGCCGCCGCTTCTGGAACTTGGAGAGGCGCCAGGGGATTTTCCAGAGGAGGCCACCGCTCAGCGGGTTTGTGAATCTGAATGGCCCAAACATGATGTGTATGCGCGGTGTGTGTGTGTGTGTGGGCGGGCGCGCTGTTTGGGGGAGGGAATTGTTGCGTCGTGGTGGTAGTGGTCGATTTTGGGCTTGGCTTTTAGAAGACCTCATCCGAAAAGTCGACTTGACTTGCACGCGGGACCGGGGTGAGCTAACCGCGCCCGCAGCCGCTGCAGCCAATCAGTACCTTCTACTTGGCGTTTCGCCCTTATTTTCTTCTCTCTCGGGGAGGGTCCTGAGGTGCACGGTCCACCCGAACCCCGGACCGCAGCATCATCATCACCACCCCAAAAACACCCCCATTCTCGTTCCTCTAAGTTCTCCAATCCTAAGTCTCTCTGTGTCTCTCCTCCCCCCGGTCTTGTCGCCAAGTAAAGGAATTCCGAAGAGACAGGACAGGGAAGAAAAGAAAACATAGAAAGGAGAATCACAAAAAAAACCTACACACAAATGATCGATCGATAACCATACAAAACAATGTCATACTACTTCGCCATCATCGGCACCCAGGACAACCCGCTGTTTGAGCACGAGTTCGGCACGTCCAAGCAAGGTGGCGACGGCCTGTCGCGCTTCAGCGACCAGGCGCGGCACCTGAACCAGTTCATCCTGCACAGCTCGCTGGACGTCGTGGAGGAGGTCCAGTGGCACAATGGGCAGATGTATGTTCTCCCTTCCCTCGGTCCGTCCCTGCTTGCTGGGCAACTCCTTTCCCCCCACCACTACGTTGGTCTTTACTATCATCTACACAATGTGATCTTGCACATGAAAACTTACAATGTCTTGTGTGTCTTTCTCACACCCCCTTCCCCTCCCGACCTAGGTATCTCAAGGTAGTAGACAAGTTCTTCAACAACTACACCTCCTGCTTCATAACCGGCGCCAACGTCAAGTTCCTCCTCCTCCACCAGCCCACCGGCTCAGGCACGGGCTCCGGCGTCCGCTCGTCCACCTCCATCGCCGCCAACCCCACCAGCGCCGCCACCGAGGAGGCCATCAAGAACTTCTTCACCGAGGTCTACGAGAACTGGGTCAAGGCTGTCATGAGCCCCTTCTACAAGGTCAACATGGAGGTCAAGAGTCCTATCTTTAGGCAGAGGGTCGTGGCTGCGGGCAAGAAGTATCTATAGACAAGACACGGGTCGTGGGGATGGAAATCGAGGGGGCAAGACAAAGTCACAACGCAAGGGGCCCTCTCCGGTCTTACGAGGTCAGGCCACTGGCGGGCGCCTGAGGATGATTATCGTCAGTCGCAACATCCGCAAATGAGGCGATTTGGGGGGGATTATTTGTGCTGCAAGCGTTACGCGACGTAGCGCACTTTATTGTGATATCCTAAAAGGATGGTGGTCGAACGGGCGTCAAGCAAATCACAAGTCATCAGGCAGAAATTGTCAAGAGCGAGGATTGTTATGTTCATCAAGTTTATTTCGCAGCGCAATTGTCTGTCAATCAATGGCCATCATGCCTACCGGAGCCTTGTCATTCCGAGTAATCCGTGAATCCCCAACGCCGAAAATAAATGTAATCTGCCACGCGGTTGCTGCATGAGCTGCACCATTGTACACCGAAGCCAACCCCAACAATCCCTATCTCTCTGGATGCCTCGTGTGAGACAACCAACTTCCGACCAGCCATTCCCTGATACAATCAGGAAAGTGTGATAGACGGACGAGAAGTTTAACCACCGAAACCGTAGAGGGTGCGGCCCTGGCGCTTCAGGGCGTAGACGACGTCGAGGGAGGTGACGGTCTTGCGCTTGGCGTGCTCAGTGTAGGTGACGGCATCACGAATGACACCCTCAAGGAAGGACTTGAGGACGGAGCGGGTCTCCTCGTAGATCACTGAAGGGGTATGTTAGCATATGTATTGCTGTGAAGGTAAAGACGCGTCGTTGTGACGGCCATCATGCTCGAGGGTTTCAACTTACTGGCAGAGATACGCTTGACACCACCACGACGAGCGAGACGTCGGATGGCAGGCTTGGTAATACCCTGGATGTTGTCACGAAGAATCTTGCGGTGACGCTTGGCACCGCCCTTGCCGAGACCCTTGCCGCCCTTGCCGCCTAAAAAGAATGCATGTTAGTACGGACGATGATGATGACGACGACGACGATGCAGCGGAAGAGACTGTAATCAGATGTTTCATGTTGTGTATTGCAGATGAAGAGGCTTGTGAAGAAGACTTTACGCGACTGCATGTGATGGTGCAGGACGCGTCGTGCCCCTTGTATGTTGGTGGGCGGGCTGCCCCACCACCACCAACACACCAAGAAGCGGTCGGTGATGGTGACGATGCAGCGACACCGACATGCATTTCGACGCGTTTGACAACGGCGCCGACAGGAAAATACAAATTGTACTTACGTCCAGTCATTTTGAAAGGGTTTAGAAGTGTGAGGAATGTGGTTTAGTGGATGAAAGTGGTTGTCGCGGTGGACAAATTGATGATTTTTGATGAGTTAGTTGTAATGGTTGATGGGTTTGACGTTGGGTGGGAATTCACAAAAAGGCACGGGACAGAGAGAAAGGTAAGAGAGTTATTGGGGTGCGAGTATTTAAGAGGCGAGACGGGGGCAAGCGGGCAGAGGCTGCTGATCTGGGAGAGGGCAGCCTGCGAAGTTGCGCTAGTCTATTTCGGTTGCTCCGTTTCCAACTCTCAAGAAATTCAAGGCGATTTCCTCACCTAAAGCCTTTGAGCAAACGGCTTTTCCAAGCAGTGCATTACAGGGGTCAGAAAGGCGTCTTAGTTGTCTTGTCTGTTTTTCTGCTATTTCGGGTGGCCCGTGCACCCCTGCCGTTGACCCTGCAGAAGCTCAAGCTAACCATAATCGAAGTCGGGAGCGGGTAGGGATGGGCAGGGGCCAATCGATCAGCTGCCCCTGCTTGTCATGCCGGGGACCAACCAGACCAGTCCAGTCCACCTTGCTTCGAGAATCAATCCTCTGGCCCATGCATGGGCCCCAACCCAGACGCGTCGAACCTCGGGGACTGCCACCCTTCAAATAATTCGCGCCTTCTTCGAGATCAGTCAGGCAGAAGGGTTACCTCGAAAGTCCAAGTAATTTTGGTTGCCAGACGTATTTGGCTGAGCCTGGTCACTGGCACTGAACAAGCATCTCAAAGCACTCCCATCACAAGTAACTATCGTGACATTCCCTTCTACAAGCACGCATTCCTTCAACTGCATTCGTCAACAACACATCACGACATTAAGTCTCCGTCCTTTGCCTCCATAGAAACATCAAAGCCTTTGTTCCTTCTCTCCTTTCTCTCCCTTCTAAACAATATCTGTGCGTCCAGACACGCCATTGCTACAACTTCAGGATGTTGGCCCTCATAATAAGTGGCTTCCTTCCTCGGAGTGCTGTAGTAGCCAGTGTGGTGATCCGCGAGACATGGACATGTTATAATAGAATATCCCTGGAGAGTTTAGCGAGGCACGTATACCTCTAAAAGGTGACTTCTATTCAGGCTGTTGACCAGTCTAATGATTAAATCTAAGATACACGGCTGGCATCGTGGACACTGCATGAACAGAAGATTGTGCACGCCTGTAACGGTCCTGTCCACCCCTATGGTATGTTGTCGGTGTCATCTTGCTCCCTTGCCCCATGGCGCCCAAGCCCCAGCGGACCAACAACCAAGGTAGTTTGGCCGTTTCGGGCGTCTTTGTGATGCTCAGTGTTTAAAATCTCCAAGATAGGAGTCTTCTGTCTCTATGCCGTAGCTTCCGAACCCTTTTAGATTTATACAAAGGTGATGATCATGGCATGATGTTGTCGGCCGGCAATGCAATCCCATCAGGGAACAGTGGAGCAGGCTTTCTGTAGTATCAGTACGATGTGTTTCTCTGCGCCAGTATAATCAGCGCATTCAAGAACGATATGTCCCTGGGGCAACGAGGATAAAGAGTCAAGCCTTTCAGCCAGCGTTGACTGTGGTTGTCTGCTGTCGTTTCGCAGAGTCTTTGACGTCCTACTGAGAGGTTAGTCAGGGAGACGGGCTGTGTCTGCCACCGTACCATTCACCCCCCCCCCCCCTCCCAAAGAGAGGCCCCTTTCATGGGGCTTCTTTCTGTGATGACGACCTCTTTGTATCACGACATACTTCGGTTGGCGCTTTTCGCTTCTTCACTCCGTTGGTGCCATCTGTTGCCTTTCTCTTCAAAGGTCTTGTAGGTTTCACCTCGCCGGTCTCGAAAACATCGTCGGGCAGACTCCAGCTGTATCAGGCAGTCAGCACGCGCAAAACCACAACCATGCCAAGCTACCGGACATACTTTCGCACGTGCTGGACGCTGACGGCACATGAATCCTGCAGCTCCTTCTCATACTTCTCCCAAGCAAAACAGATACTCTTAAACTCGTTGACTTCGTAGGATAGGTCGAGGGATTTCGCGCCTGCATTGTCAATCGTCCTGGCGTTAAGACTGATACACGTCTCGAGAAATCAAGAGGGCTTGCTAAGGGAAAGGGAGAAAGGGGTTTAGAACGCTGCTCCTGAGTACCACTGACCTTCCCGCAGCTCGAGGCCAATGTAGTGGGTAGATGTAAAAACTCCCTTAGGGGCGTCGTCGTCTTCGTCCATCTTGGCATCGGCATCTTTGGCATCGAGCTCTTTGGTGTCATCACCATCAGCGCCTTCTGCCTTCACCTTTACTGGTGAGGTCGGCTCTGCTTTCATTGTGCCGTTGGCTGGCTCTGTCTTGAGTGCGTCAGCTTCCTCTTCGCCCTTCACGACATGATCTAGACTCCCATCGAGGATCTTGTTCCACTCATCAAGCGCGCGCGTGCACTTGTGCTTCCGTTCGTAGCCCTTGTTGAACGGCCGGGCCAGCTGGATGGACGGGTGTCGTTCGAGACTCTGGACCAGGAGACGGATCTTGGACTCCACGAAGCCTCCCCAGATCTTGCTGTTTTCTTTAGTCGTACTCGCAGCGTTGACTATGATGTAGTATTTGTAGTCCTGTGTGAAGAAGGAGTGTTTGACAAAGAGAGTCTTCCACGGCTGCTTGCCTAACATTATCTGATCCACTACACCCGCGAAATGGTCCAACTCCTTCTGGATGACTGACTTGCTGGAGTGAGTAATGTTGAAGGTAGCGCACATGGAGGGATAGGCGGGAGTGATGATGGGCATCAGATGATAACCGTCGCCCTTGTAGATTTTGGGATTCCAAACCCGAACCTGTAGGGGACCCTCCTCCACCTGCTTCAGAAGGACCGGCTGGGGCCAGGGCCAGCGCCGTATGATGTGGAAGAACTTGTTGACAATCACCGCACCGTTGGCCTTTGGGTACAGCTGACAGACGCGCGCCACCAGCATCGCCCACGCCACACCTCCAGGGAAGCCCATGATGTTGGCGTAGATGGCCCGCTTCTGGGCCCACAGCTTGATCGCCCGCAGCGCCAGACGGAATGATGTCGGCTCGGGAACCAGCTTCAGTATGTCGTCCGTGACTCTCGTACCATTCAGGGACCGAAGCTCGGCATCATCGAGGCCGCGCAGCAGGTTGTTGTCGAGCAGGTCCCAGCCGCTGGACTGGGGAGGGATCTCGGTCAGGGTGGCGATGCGGGAAAAGATCAGATCTATACTGATGCCAGAGTACTCGAACTTGATGATGGGGACGAAGGCATCGGTGACGGCGGTCAGGTCGGTGATGGCGCCCGGGGGCGTCATCTCGTTGAGCAGGCCGGGGAACAGTTCGAAGAAGTGCACCCGTGTAACGTATTTCGGGCCGACGACGAGGGTGTCGATGTCGGACCCTGGGCCGAAGACACCCAGGCGGTAGCTGCCGTAAGTGAAGACGCGGCCGCGCGCTGACTTCTGGATGGCCGGGTTCTCTGGATACTTCGTCTCGGCGACCTTCCTGATGAAGACGTCGGCGATACTCTGGAGAGACTTGAGGACATTTTCCCTACATGACACCAAAGCGGTCAGCATCCCATGTGTTGTCCAAACGATAGCGATGCTCTGATCATCACGACGCCCAACAGGACGCTGCTGTTGTGAGGCCTGTCGTACCTCTTCTGAGTCTCTGTCGCGTGCTCGTAGGTGTTCTGGGCTTTGAGTTCTGTGAAGAGAGAATCGTTGGTTCGTTTCTCGGACTCGTTAGGCAGGGCCAGCGATATGGGAGGTGTCACACCCCATTGCATATCGGCAGCCATGGTAGCGCTCGAGGAATCGGAGGTTGTTTTGGCACAAGACAGTAGGACGAGCCGTCCTGAAGAAGTGGCGAGCAGGAGGAAATTCAGAGAATCAGAAAGAGAGAGTGTGTGTCCCTTGAAACCAACAAGGTGCTCAGCTTCCGATTTGGGGCAGCAGTGTGAGTGGGTGCACTTCTACGGAGGAAGTGGGGAGAAATTTAATACTAAAAAAGCAACGTCAGGGAGCAGGGGTGGCAGGGGCGGGTCCACTATTTTTCACGGGCACGGTCAAGGAAAACAGTTTCTTTTCTGCATACTTAAGTACGCTTAATAGTCTTTTCGGTTTGGAATTTATCCAGCGCAAATTTCCAATCATTTAAAGTTGGGATGTCTCATCTACAGAAAAAGGGGATTTCAAATGGAGCCTCCAAGAAAGTGAGACAACTGCAATCAGCTATAGTCACATCAACAGAAAAACAGCTTTCTCTCTCCCCCTTGTTTCCAACAAGAGCGCCACACAAGCCTAGGCAGCCGGTCTGTGAGTAACACATGGCCCTTCAGCTGCCTATGATCATCTCTCACTACTCTTGAGGTCTGACCAGGATTCAACGATCCACTCAAAGGCTTGGATGTGCCAGCCATGGGTCTTGGAGACCCAAAAGACAACCCCTCCCAAGATGCTCACACCTCCAAGCACCTCAAGTGCGATCCAACCATTGTTCTTCAGCCTTGAGGCAACTTCAAGCAATCCAAGCGGGTCCTGATGATGCATGGTCACTGACTCTGGTCTCCGTTCCCGAGACAGCCTCTTTGCACGCAGTCTTGACGAGCTCCGATCCTGGTTCTTGACCGCCACGAGTGTCCCGTCCTGGACGCACTCGTTTAGCCTTTCGGTCAGCCAGATGGCCCTCTCCCCCTGCGCAAGAGCTTCGTAACGAGCCTTCTCGTTCGCCAGGCTCCTTTGCAGATCCGATGCCCAGTTGGCAAGGCGAATCTGCGCCATCCGCTCTTCACGTTGTGTATGATCGGCGATGCGCGCAAGCGAGTAGGTCCGTGGTGCTCCAGCCGCGACCAGAGAGGCTGAGGGTAGGCCAGTAGGCACGCTCAACGGCCTGTACAGAGCTCGAGGTCGAGATGGATTTTCCGAGCTCTTCCACTGCAAGAATTTCTTCGCAGCAGCGTGCCTCAGCCAGGAGGCTCCGCTCTCGCTGAATATCTGCTCCACCAGAGTGGTGAGGTCCGAGGGCTTCAGAGGCTGGACGTAGTCTGGACTCATAAGGAGGCTGGCATCCATGACATCTTGATCTGATCCAGGCAAACTGGAGATAGCATATGGCCACGCTGACTCCGCGCCTCCGCCAGAGGCAGAAGTGGCGAACGAGAATGGTCGCACGTCCACCTCTTGTAACTCGCTCCTGATGCGCTCTTTGCTTTGACTGACGGCCTCGGGAGTCATGGTGTCTGACTGGGCCAGGAGCGGTATCACGTTGGTGAGAGGTGCTAATAATTGCAGATACTTGAGATCCGCGGGTTTCAGGTCTAGATAGCCGTCAGCTTGGCCACTCAGAAAGATCTTCTTGCGCATCTTACTATTCTGTATGAGGTACAGGGCCACATCGACCTGGTTTCCTCCATCACCGCCCAGCATGTTCAGCATCTCGGAGTCAGCCGACGCGTTAGACTGCACCTTTTCAAAGTGCGACTCGATATAACGTATTACAGGAGTAATATACTCCATACTCTGCTTGCAAGTCAGCACGCCGATGCTCTCCCTGCCTGGCTCTAGAAGAAGATCTTTTGACTCACAGATGAACCGTCACTGTATCCCGGGGTATCAATAAAGCAAACATTCCTGTCTAAGATGGTATCGCCGCCCAAGCTCTTTCTACGTTTCAGAAGCCGGGAATCATCCAAATCGGACCACCACTCGGGGTATGGCTTAGTACTCGCAGATATCTCAGAAATTTGCGTCGTCTCATTGCTATTCTTGGTTGACCTGGATCTCCCTTTAGGTCGAGGGCTCGAACTCGATCTGTGGCCGAGGATGGCTGGCTGCGGAGTGATCGGATCGACGTGGACGATGGCGTCCGAGGTCTGGACGATAGCCTTGATGAGAGCTGTCTTGCCGGTTCCTGTGTCGAGATCATCATTAGATTTTGGGAATGTGTGTGTTGGTAGGTTGACTAGCAAGCCTGCGTACCAGAGTCACCAGCAATGAGGATCTTGAGCCTCCCAATGCGCTTGCCCTCGTCTGTGAATGGCCGTCGAGAAGGCATCTTGATGGAGGGCATGACAAGCTGAGAAGCACTGCTGCTGTCCATCATAGACGACGACGTCAATTCCGGCTGTAGCTCGACACTCATGCTCAGAGCCTGACTAGCTACTTCTTCGGAGAGGGACGCCGCAATGGAGTTTCTCCGCGAGGAGGCTCCGCTTATGGCCGAGGCAGCCCCGGACAATGACAGCATCAGGGGCGTGATGGGTCTCGAGGTCTCGCTGCTCGCTGAGGCAAGGGCAGGATGCTGCAGAGGGACGGGCCGATCGGGGGAGAGAGAAGCGTCCTCGGGATGGTCGTCGCTGTCGGGAAGGGAGGACGTAGCGGAGACACTGGCATCGCGGTCCTGTGTAGCGGTGTGCTGCTTGGACGGACTGCTCGGACCTGACTCTGTAGGACTATTCACGCCCTGCTGCTGCTGCTTCCGTGGATCACGAGGAGTGACGAAGCTCGATAGCGACTGCTCTAAGGCGGCATCGACAGCGTCCTCGTCGCCAAGGAAGAAGGCGGTTGGGCACCCATTATCGCTGGGGCGGGGACGCTGCGACGGCGTGTCGCCGAATATAGGTCGCATGTTGGAGAGAACGCATGTAAGTCTAGGGGGACACACACTTCAGAGCGATAGCGAGTGAGGAGAGGGGTCACGATAGGGATCGACGAGGGGTTATCATCGAGACAACGTTCGGTGCCAAGGAAGAACTTTGTTGTAGTTGTGAGGACAAGAAGCTGCCTTTCTTAAGGGGGGTTTTACGGAGATGACTAGACGTTGGAGTGAGGCGTGAGTAAGTTAGACTCGGCCAGACGAGACTAGGCACAGAGAGAGAGAGAGAAGAGCACAGTCCATCAAAAGGTGCACAGTGGCAAGATAGGGAATCACTCTGTGATGACAACGTGCGGGATCTCGTAGCACTACGTATCATCCCGCGCCCGCCCCTCAAGTGATACTCCAAAGGGGGGGAAGGGGCCAGTGACAGGCACTTAAAGCAGTGAACCCCGCGCTGGCCCCGCCAACGCAACTCCACAGCCCCTCTCCTCTGCCGGCAGGGGTTCAAATTCCAGCGCTAACTGCTGTGGGATCTCCTTTGTCTGGAGCTTTATACTGTGGTACTATGGTAGGTAGGCTTAAGTCGATCTTTACTCTTGAACTCGTGTATTCTGAATGGAATCTGCATGGAGCTCGATGCTCACAACATCTTGCCTTCCTTTCGGATAGACCTTGATATTGCATTTTTCTCTCTCTCTCTCTCTTTTTTCAGAGACTATTATGCGAAGAACCAATCTCTTCAATCTACAAAGTGGTTACTGGAGGGCATGAGCCCAACGTAGCACTCACTCGGCGACGCTCGTCTTAACAAGCATGCGGCACTGTCCAGATCGCGACTGCGCCGTTCTCCAAAGCTCTCGGTCTCTTACACAGCGTCTGTTCTCCAGATCCTCCTCTTCCATATCATCCAAGATGATAACCGATTCTCTTCCTTCTCTTTCCTTTTTCCTTTTTAATTTTTTATTTGTTTTTCATTTTAGTCATCGCGGGTCTCGGCCCAGCCAGTCAACCAGGCACACAATCCGAACGTTGTAGGACACAGTTTTGAACAATCATGCTGTCGCTGCAATGGTGAACAAGAGGATGAACAAGTGTCCTTTGAGTGTAGAATAGAGTGGTATTGGGTACTAACTCGTCCGTAAGGTGAGCTTCTCTGTAATGTGCTGATGTCTTCTGGCCTTGTTATGGGGGAAGACACTTTTCCTGCAGTCTTCACTCCCAAGGACCAGTTTTCCTAGCCGGCGCCTGCAATTCGTCCGCCTGCCCTGTATCCCACGAGCTGTTGCCCACTTCATTGAGCACCATCCAGCTGTCGTCATTCAGCATGGCTCCCGTCACCTGTGTATACAGCGCTGACGGATCTTGCGACCCGCCGTCCACCGCCGCGTCCCACGCATTCAGTCCCTGAAACAAATTCATATCAATAACATTGTTCACCTGGCCTTCTCCTTTCCCGGTCCCCTCAAAGATCTCTGCGTTCGCCGCCGCATGATCCGTCAGCATGACCCCGCCATCGATCGAGCTGCTCGTCCTTCCCACCGTCGGCCCGGATGTTGTCGTCCCGGGGCTGATCCCTGAGCTCGCCGGTGTGGAGTGGCTGTTGTTTATCATACCAGCGGGCGACGACCCGGTCGTCGATGAGCCTGTGCGGTGGGGCAATCTGAACGAGGCTCCCTGTCGACCAGCTTGTGCGCCAACAGCCTCGTTGCCGCACCACGAGGCTGACGAGAGAGACGAGTCCCTCGGTGTGTTGTTGTCAGACGCAGAGGAGACCTCGTCTGCCGATGAGGATGACGCTATCTGGGAGATGCGGAACATGCCATCGTTTGGCCCTGGTGGGTCTGGAGACGCGTTCACCCGCCTGCGCTTGTTGGAGTTTCCAGACACTGGGGTATTGTGGTTGTTAAAGGACTGCGCGTCAGTTGGCTTCCTCACCAGACCGGGCGCAACGCCCTGTTTCCTGCCGATCGGCTTGCTTAGAGGTAGCCTTCCCGGTAAAGGTGGTAGGATGTCAGTCTTTCTCGAAACTTGGGAACGTGCAAAAAGGGGGATGTTATTGCCACAAGGCGCGAAGCCCGAGATGGTTTCACTCGTATACAAGGTGGGGTCGGGGATGCGGAGGAGATGGATCAGGTTCGCGCGCTCGAGATCCACCATGAGTTGCCGAAGGAAGTTGAGGGTGATGAGGTGTTGTTTGCCGATAGCGTCCATGGCAACGATGAGGAATTCGAGGTCTGCTTTGATCTTTGGTGAGAGGCCTGCCTCCCCCTGGGCCTGTATGATACAGACGGAGCTGGCAACATAGAGTGCGAGCGCGACAAGAGGACTCCTCTTCAGATCCGAGAACAAAAGGTATAAGCTTAACGTACAGTCGGAAACAAAAGAGGGGCAGCTTGGAGAGGTAACTCACGTAGCCGGCGTTCGAATGAGAAGTCAACTTGACAATGTGTACCACCTCTTGAGCGGCGGTCACAAGACGGCTCTTGATCGTCATCTTGATGACATCAGGCAAGTTGTGTTCAATTGCCTGCTCATAGGCACTGTTGTGAAGACAAATCACCGAGGCATGAAGGTTAAGGTTCGTGTGGACCGCGGCTGGATCCCTCAAGTGGGCCGGCAGACGGAAACCTTCTGGTAGGAACATGAAGGTGCTGGACAGCAGGTTGTCCAGCTCTCGATGCCTATTCCAGTACTTGCCATATTCGTAATTGCCCGCAGCATCGTCCGGCCTCGAATGGTGGACGTGTTTCATGATTAAGTTGAATAAGTGGCATATTACGGCGGCACCGGCGAAGTGGGAGTAGGGCGAGCCCGAAAAAACATCTGGTAGCCGGCAAGTGGTCTCCTCATTACCCGAGTTAAACGCTTCTTCCGAGCTGGGGAGATGCGTGGTGACCTGTGGGCAGGGTTAGCCCTCTTTGATTCTCTCTTGAGCAAGTCCGTCTCGCCCACACAGGCCACGGGGTGGTGGTTTCACTCACCCCCTCTGGATCGATCAACGTCGGCCAGCCTGTGCTGATGGACGCATGGGAATCGATTGCAAATGCACCCCAAAAGGTTCGTCTCCTCTCTAACGCCACACAAGATCGTGTCAGCAAAGCCGCTCAGCCAACAGCTGTCGTGGGACATGCGCCGCGGTCACCATCACCGCCACCAACACCACCCACTCACCTTCCAGCTCAGTCCAGTCTTTCGGAGGTGCAAGTGTGGGCGACATTTTCTTCGCAGCGTCGGGGTCGTCGAGTTTGTGTAGGCCCATCATGTGCAAGAGCTTGATACAACGAGCTGCTGACATGGCAGCCCGGGTGAACCACATACACCTGGCCTCGTTGGTGGCCATGAGAGCCCAAGCCTGGGCATGAGCAACGGTGAGGAAGTGTTCACCGTCTCCCTGTGTGCGATGACCCATCAGTAAATAAAAGGCTTCTGCAACAAAGGACGACACCGGTGTGCCAAGATCCACATACTCTGAGCTCGTCTTCCTCGAGATAATGGCGAGCACGACGGTGAAAGGCGTCATGATAGCCCGAGTACTTCTCATGACCGTTTGTGGCCATGGTCCAGATGGCATACTGCAAGGCCATGGGTGGCCTCAGGTGAGGAGCTGAGTAGAAGGCTGTCATGTACCGCCCAGGGTGGACGATAGGGATGAGAGGGTGTTGCTTTACAAAGAATGTCTGATGTCTTTTTTTTTATGTGTCCCAAATCAGCATGATGAAGACCCAAGCCCGATCTCAAACCCAGTCCGCATGAGACACACACTCACAGCTCCTCAATCATCTTAGTAGGTGGCAGGGCCTCGAAGAGCCCGAGACCCAAGAGCTCATAGCTGGTCGCCCCAGCATTCTCCTGCCTGGGCTTGTAGTGCATATCTGGCGTGGTGAAGGGTACACCCCACGCCATGGGCGGTACGTTGCCTTGACTATTCACATTCTCACCCAGGCCGGGAACGTCATTGGCGGTAAAGTTCCAGTTGAGGGATTCGTCCGTGAATTTCTGTCTCGAGGAGTTGATCGAGCCTTGAAACCCGGGACGCGGTAAGAAGACATCCTGACCGTTGTCACCCTGAGAAGAGGGATCTTTCCTCCCCTCGACTGGACGAGGAACCTCCTGCCTATCACTGCTGCCCTCGGGAGCAGCCTCCGTCTTGCCAGCAGCATCTTTCAGTAACACCTCCACCTGGGCTGTGTGTGTGAGAAAGAAGAGAAAGTGCATGTGTCAGCCAGATGCAGCGGAACCGAGTCTCTCTCAAAAGGGGCGAGGGCATATACACTCATACCTAGGCGCTCCTCCAGCTCCTTGACATTCCTCCTCTTGAAAGCAGGCTTCCTCCTGGACTCTGGATACTGGCACTCGGCCTTGAGCTTGGAGCACCTCGTGCATGCAGGCTTGATCCGGTCGCACTTCAACTTCCGGCTCCGGCATGTCACGCATGCGAGAGGCTCGAGGCCGTCGTTGCTACCACCACCGGCTCCCGGTCCGTCTTCATATGCCGCCGCATCAGCTGATGACACCTCCTCTTCCGACATTGTGTGATGCTGGCCTCTATCGTCGTTCTCTTCTTCTTCTTGTTAGTAATGACTCCGGCACGACAAGCTTCAAATTTCCACCATTTTTGAAAGAAGTTATTCTTTGATAAGCAAGGGCTCTGTTTCTTCCTCCTCACTTCTTTCTCCCAATCTTTTTATCTCCATACCCCTAGCATTGCATCTCCAGGCTGACACAGTGTGCTTGTAAGGCTGATAGTATTAACAGGGGCTGTTGATGGGGGCCAGTCATTGTCCAGCCGACGCCTCGGACAACTTAGACGGTGCGATTTTGCTCCGTTGTCCGAGCTGAGCGGCAGGTGCGAGGCGATGACGTAATCGCTTCCACTCCTTCCTTTGCAGAAGCCCTGGACTAAGGAGAAAGTACATAACATTGAATCAATACTGCCTTGCCCATAGCTGGTCGAGATAACCTTTCATGTTTCTCAGAGGATGCTGCGATGCAACTCTGTAGGGCGGCTTTTTTTTTTAGCCAATTCAGCATCCAATGCAGAGCCCTTGAGACCAACAAATGTTCCAATGCTTATTTTGCGGCAACAGAGGGATCCGGTCAGCAGTCCAAGACGGCTTGTCCAGCAACTCGCACTGTGGTTTGACCACCAGTTGAAGCGATCTTGAAAAGTGATGAGATGCCTTTAGACATTCTTGGCTATTGTCTATGAGAAGAATATCTGCTGCAGGATCTTAACTTTCACTCCCTCCTCTTGAGAAGGATGTTCCCCTACTTGCCGTTTCCTGGAAGCAACAAGCCGGCACCGGAGCCAAGATTACAGCCGCAGCACAATCAGTCTGCCGGTGATTTCCGGTATTTTTCTGCATATTGATATGATACGCTGCGAGCAGTGGCATCTTTGAGTGGCTGTGCTGGGTTGAGTGCAAAATAGATTTGACATGGTAGTGAAGAAGATCTTGTCGTCTGTCCAACAAACAGCCTTTCGCAACTTCATCCCAGGATCATTGAGGACAACGGCCTGAACCTCCATATTTGCAGGACATACTCAGATACTTACCTCCAGCAACATAGAATAGTCCCATCCGTCACCGTTAAAACCACGCCAGAGAAAGGAAGGTAAAAGTTGAAAATGAGCACGAATCCCCGACCCCACATCATTGTGGTGGGTGCCGGTGTCATCGGCGCCTCCATCGCATGGCACCTCACGAAACACGAGGTCGGCGCAGACGTGACCATTGTCGCCCAGGACGTCGGAGGCACTGCCACACCCTGCTCGTTCGCCTGGCTCAACGCGAGTTGGCACAACCCAAGACCCTACTATGAATTTCGCCGTCGGTCTATGGAAGGCTGGCGACGTCTCGCGGAGGAGCTGCCGGAGGTCTCCAAGGTGCTGCGGTGGTGCGGCTCCCTGAGTGTGAGTAGTACTTAAACTTTTTGTTTCGTTCATTCCCCCACCCAATATTTAAATGCTGTTCATGGATCTTTCCAATGGCTGATGATCTTGTGTGTGTGTGAGGTGTGGGCAGTGGGATATGCCACCAGACGAGCTGGCCAAGTACCTCAAGGAGCACTCAGCCTGGGGCTACGATATTCACAGGGCTGAGCGCGCAGAGATTCAGGCCCTTGAGCCGACACTGTCCGCTGAGGTCCTCCCACCAGAATGGGGCCTGCGCGTCGGCGAGGAGGGCGCCGTCGAGGCAGACCAAGCGGCGCGGGCTATGGTCAACGCTGCTCAGCAGCGCGGCGCCAAAGTCGTCCATGCTACCATCACTAGCCTGCTTCAGGAGGAGGAGACAGACATTAATGGCACCGGCAACAAGGTCGCCGGCGTCGTCCTGTCATCGTCCGAGACGCTGTCGGCCGACCTCGTCGTGCTGGCTGCCGGTGTGGCATGCGTAGACCTCTGCACCGCCGCAGGCATCACCGTGCCCCTCAAAACCCCAGCCCCCGCAGGCCTTCTCGTGCACACAAAGCCCCTGAGAAAACGGATCCTGGACCATGTCGTCTACAACCCCCAGGGCCATATGCGCCAGACCGCCGACGGGCGGATCCTAGCTGGGTCGGACTTTGTCGGCGGGGACCCGGGCCCGGACCCATTGGCTACGGCGCGCGCGCAGCTGAACAAGGCGAAGATGTGCTTTCAGCCTGAGGAGCGGGAGATGCTGGAACTGGACTACTTCACCGTTGGGTACCGCCCGCAGCCGGAGGATGGGCTGCCTATTCTTGGGGAGACGGGCGTGGAGGGGCTTTCGCTTGCTGTTATGCATTCAGGGGTGACGAATGCGGCGCTGGTTGGTGAGGTCTTGGCTGAGATGATCTTGACTGGTAATGCGGATCCTGCACTGGAGATCTTCTCGCTGAAGCGGTTCCAGTAGGGCCGACAGTGACATTGAGACTCGGGTCTCTGCTTCAGAGGAGGTTTGGCCTTCTTCTACATCACTACAAGCAGGAAGCATACTATCTACTCCTGCTGAAGGAAAAAAGGAAGACGGATGGAAGACGAAGGAGGCCAAATGGTCAGAGCTATGTGGGCTCACATACTCGACTTGGCCAGAGGCGAGTGGACGAGTCAATCAAAACGTCAAGTTTGACAACAAATAATGAAGGATTCAGTACACAGTCCTGACACACAAGTCCCGGAATGTTGGCCAGTATGTATCTTGCTATTGCCCACACAAAAAGCAGTCCATCATGACCGCCACCACGAGCAGTTTTCATCACCTTCATCAGCTGCGTCTTCTACGTAGACGACGACCTACAAACAAAGCACACACACACACACACACACACACACAAGATCACAAACAGGGCCTATCCATCAGGACCATCGTACCACTACCCTTCTTGTTGGACACCCCAAGAAGACGGACGTAACACATACTCGGATTTTCCTGATCGGCTGGCCAGAATACGGACTTGCTGACAAAAGAAAAAAAGCCTGTTTATCGTCACTGTATCACGGCGCCAGCATAGTCGTCAGACTTCGCTGCTGCTGCTGCTGCTGCTGCTTCCCCCCACCCCCCTCCTCTTCCTGCAACCAGGGTCTCAGATCATAAAAATAAAGAGTCTCAGATCACACACTCGAGACATTGAGCCCGGTCTCATGGAGAGCTCTGTACAATGCAAGGCGAGCGAGGCACAGGGAAAAAACTTGCTGACCGCTTCTCTCATCAACACTACTGACTACAGGAGAGGAGGATATGCTACCCGGGGACCCTCGGGGAGGCAAACACACAGGTCGGCGGAGCTCGAAGGCGGCAGCCCGGTCCCGTAGACCTCATTACTACTGTGTACTAGATGACCTTCTCCTCTTCCTCTCGTTCCCTTGGCACTTTTTTTCTTTGACCCGGACCCGAGGCGGCTCAGGACGACTCCATTTCACAAACACACACACACAACGTAAGACATAAGCCCCCCATCCTTTAGTTCTGGGGACCGAACCTTAATTGGCACCGGGAGCTTGGTATTGTTAGTGCTCGGGTTGCAGCATGGCGGGTGGTTTGGCTGGCTGGAGGATGCGTTGGCGTTTGTCTCAGAATGGACTTCTTTTTGTAGATGCAGGTGACAGCTGGTCTGCTTTGGAAAGTGGGCAGCTCCTCTCACCCACAAGGTTGACAGAGTTGACAACTCACGCAGGTGGTACCAGGGATGTCTCGGGTCTAGATTTGGTTCGAAAACCCACCCTCAGGCTTGCTGCTCCGCTGCACGTCCTGGATCTGATGATGAAAATGGCGATGATGATGATGATGGCTTGTCAATACTCCTCCTCCTCTCCTCCTTCTGCATGCCAATCTGAGTGGGGTCGTGGCGAAGGAGTGGTATCATCCAAATGTCGCAGAGAATAGGCCTCGTGACGCCACGGTATATCATGCTAGATGCATGAGAAGTGCATACAAAGTGTGCCCCAGGGCCTGCATGACGAGTATACTATATTATGATAGTACTTTGTTGGTAGGGGGTCCAGCCAAAAGCTCCACCCCTCCCCCCCCCATCGGCCCACAGCTCAGCAGTGCCGGGCACACGACGCACATGCGTGTAGTGTTGGCAGCGAACTTGCCTGCAGGACCGTGGCCTAGACTGCGGGCCTGCTATGCCCCCAGGGTTGGTAGGCATGAAGGAGGAGCCGAGAGAGTACTATGGTACCTTAGCCAACATGACATGTCATTTGTTTTTCTTTTTCTTCTTTGTTTCTTCTGCAGCTTCAACGAACCATACGGCTCGTGGCCCCTGTCGACCTCATGAGGAACTGGCGTGTAGGACACCCGTGACGATGTCTCCACCGCGGTGTGCAATGTCGTCGGAATTAGGAAAAGAGGGCAACATGAGGGGAGGAGCGGACACCTGCTGCAGACGGCGAGGTTCCAGGTCGACGAAACTATGATGATCAGTCCCTCTGCAGGATCAGCCCTCGCGTATCTCGAGTGCAGGCGGAAGCGGCGGCCAACCGGGGTCTGTATGGTGTGAGAGGCTCATGCAGCGGTAGCTATGTCCCGGTGGCCAGGGTTGACAGTTGATCACGCTTCCGCTTGTGCGCAACATACACACACACGCATATCCATCCATCCATTCATCCATCACGTTTGATGTGACCGGTCTGCAATGAGTGCCTTGGTCGTCGCAGATGGCGCTTGGGAGTGTCTAATCAGCAGGCTCTCGACGTGCAAACCCGCCCATTCTGGTATTGCTTGCGGAAGTGCAGGGCTGCGTGGCTGGCTGCCAATATGAGCAACAAGAAGGGTGGTGATTCGCGGCGTATGTTCCGCCCCAAAGGATCGAGATGCGTCCAGTGCTTGGCCATGTCACCCTGGAGCGGAGGAGCACGCCCGTCTGCTGCCTCTTGAAACTGCCAATATTACACTCTTGAGAGAGCGAGATGGGAAGGGGGAGAGACACAGAAGTGCTGGTCAGAGGCGCGGGAAGGCAGCGGGAGAGATGCCACAGCTGAGCTGACTAGACGAGCATGACCTTGGTTGTGACCCAGGCAACCTACGTCGAGATCATGCTTGGGAGGCATACCATTGAGTAGTCTTTGTGGGCCTCGAGCGCAGATGTTGGCGGGTTACTCCTTGTACACCAGCTCGTGTTTCTTGATGTCGCGGCTGTCATGGTCAAATGTTGCCCAGGCAGCCACGACAGGCATTGATGTTGTGCCCGAGCGCTCAGAAAAGTCTCGGGGTGAAAAAGAAACAAGTAATGCATTACGTGCTGGAAAAATGTTGTTGTTGGTGCTGTAGCAGGTTTTGTTGAGTGAAATCCTCGAGGCGGAAGAAGTGAGGTTCGAGATCTCACCAGCGGTACGAAACGAAACGCCGAAAAGTCTACACCCTTCCATCTATCTGCCCCATGTACTATGTACCTGGGTACGTGGTAAGCTAGGGGTGGGGTGGGGGTGCGAATCCATAGGCCTTGCCCCCGCGAGCCCAC
The DNA here is from genome assembly GCA_006503525.1 of Cryphonectria nitschkei. Taxonomy (NCBI): domain Eukaryota; kingdom Fungi; phylum Ascomycota; class Sordariomycetes; order Diaporthales; family Cryphonectriaceae; genus Cryphonectria; species Cryphonectria nitschkei. The sequence continues at coordinate 58,180 of LAZJ01000009.1, read as the reverse complement.
CCAAAGTTGGGGAAGAAGGGCAGGGTAGCCAAAGTACCCTATACCGAGAGCAGGCAACAATGGCGCACGGATCATCATGATCAACAGACGATCTGGTCTGGTCCTTCCGCGACGAAGATCTTTCCCACAACTCAATTCGACTCGACTCAAAAACCCACCTCGACTCAACGACAGAGACAGGGTCCTGACTTTGGCCCGACTACCATCAATGCTTCGAGAAATTTTCCCCAACAGCCTCAACACAAATGTACTTTTCGACCCCCCCCCTCCTTCTCTCCTGACCCACACTCGTCTCTCTTCAGCCCTGACGGGAATGGCTAAGGATTAGAGCAATTCGGAAGATGACCGTTTGGACCACCTACAGCCTAGAGCCTAAGCCATGGCCAACTTTTGGAGGGAGGGGGCGTGGCAGAAGGGGTGGAAGAAGGAGTTGGCGGGCTGTCAAGACTCTCTGCTGCCTCTGCCTCGAGGCTAGTACTCTATTGCAGCTTGCCAGGGGCTGAGACCCTAGGCCCGGCTTCAACATCAGCTGGCACTCATACGTTCCAGCATGCGACGACCTTCGTCCTCACAGGGTTCTCGTGGACTGACGTGGACCGATCATTTCGGAGAGTAGTGTCCACACACTGACAGCACGCACTGACTGACTGACAGCACCCTGACGCTGAAGGATGCTCCTTGGCTAGGGCCGGAGTCACATCTGAAGCCTGCTCGGCAGGGAACCCGAGATGACCATCTCGACTGGCACGCACGTCAAACGTTGGCCGCTGCTGCTATGGACAACGCTTGGCTGCCCGAAAAAAAGAAGCAAGAAAAGGAGAAAAAGGCATGGCACCACTACCAATACCAACATCATTCGATTGTGGGGTATTTACCCCACGCCATTGTTTCAATGGACGACCGCGGCTGGGCTGAAGAGGCCAGTTGCAATGCCGGTAATTCTTGTACCTTTTCGGCCGGCTGAAATTGTTCCGTGATCCATCCTCTGTCCGGTATACCTCATCGTTGAGGGACGGGTGGATGGAGCTCCTGGAGAGAATGAATCAGCCTGACAGATCCCAACACCAATATGAAGCAACCCTAATCTCCTTTGATGGGGGGGGGGGTCAATGTCACCGTGTCAGACAGAATGCCTGTCAGCCATGACACGGCAGCAATTCCTGGCTGGTCATCATCTTGCGAAGTGTTGCGGACAAACACTGATCGCCCATTTTGGCCACCCGGTCGGTCCTGCTCATGATTCACGACACCGGACCTGTCAAGGGCCCGTATCTATCAGGGACAGGGGCTCGCAGCGGGCGCTACTATGTACGATGATGGCAGCTGTGCAGATCCTAGCCAGGGGCCCTAAGTTGGCATCGGACTGCGCGTGATTAGTGCTGTGTGCAGCTCTCTGGGTTGTCATTCGACAGACAGGGTCCTTAAGAGGCGAGCTGGTGCATGACAAGGCGGGAAGAGGCCTTTCAGCCAGAGGACGACCGACGCATGAGCGGACATCCTTACATGCCCACCCGCGCCGAGTAGAGCACAGCAGATGCGGTGGGAACTGGCAGCAAGCGAAAAAGCTGTACTATGGTACATGTCTCCAAGGTGACCGCTGCCAAACCAGACAGCCACCTGGCCCATCACTTTGTCGTCACTTTATGTACGGGGTCTCGCCACCAATCGCCGCCGAGACAGACGCCTAGCACAGCAGCAGCAGCAGCAGCAGCAGCAGCAGCAGCGGCAGCAGCAGCAGTACGATGCGCTGGCGCTGGACATACACTTCTTCCAAGCAGGCATAGGCTTGGTCTGGTCGTTTTCTCCGTGCCACTGCCACGCAACGCAACGCAACGCAGCAACACGAGGGCAGCCAGCGCGGGACGGCATGCCGAGGGCGAGTGCCACGCTTACCTACGCCCCCTACGCCATCTGTGGTCCTGTGCGCGGTGAGAGACACACACCCAGGGTCGCATGCCGTGCTTATTTGGCTAGTCAGGTAAGTGTGTATTGTTTGTGGCTACAGATGGAGTTTTCGTTCTGGTCACCGCCATTGCTTGGTGTAATGTCAAGGTTCTTACGCCCCCAGATTGGTCATGAATTTCTAGCAAGGCAGCAAGCAGATCATCTAGTTTGCCTCATGTGAATGGGGAACCTCCAGCTTTTTTGGGAGGGGGAGGGGGAGGGGGGGGGCAACGATGCGGTCTGCCACCATAGGGGAAGGTCTGGACCTGTGGGCTGTGGATTGCCCTTGTATGGGTGTCATGAGAATCCTCCGTGGCTTGATAAACTCAATAAGTGTGCGTGGTGACGGGCGTGGGTATTGATCTTCATGAGACGGCCAAACAACGTACACAGCATCATACTCCATGACGGGCAAGGAGTATGCGTCTGGTTTGGAGCAGGAGGGGGGGGGGGGACTGACACGGACATACACCTGAACCTGGGACCGCCGCCGAGAAGACCAGGAGCCTTGTCGTTTTCTTTTGCCGTTCTGAAGCACGCACACACAACACACACACACACACAGAGAGAGAGAGAGAGAGAAGCAAGCAGATGGAGGGGGGGTGGGTGGTCAACGAGCACCGGTCAGCCCTTCCGGGTCAGCTCTTGTTCGGCCATCTCATGGGTGAGTGTGGTCGCCGACCAACAAAAGCTTTGCCCGATGCACATGAAGCCATACTGCATGCATCAACCACTACTCGAAGACTTTCAAGTTTGTGAGTGGATGTTTGCGGACTCGTCCGTCCATTTTCGTAGGACAGGACAGAACATGGATATGGTTGGGTGGTGCAATCTCTGGCGGCCTAGAAGAAGTTGAGACGGGAAGAAAGACACGCATAAAAGAGAGACAACCAACACCTTTTCCCGGTCCAAGACAAGGCGTCCTTCGCGCTCCCGCCCAACCCCATTCCGTCCGCTCTGGCTCTTCTCTGTCACACCCGGGAAAGCCACATGGCTATCGGGATATAGCGTCTGCCCTTTCTTGCTGTGCGTGCCTCTCCCTCCCGCGCAACTACTAGGTACTCCTGCCTGCCTACTTGCTAACCCGGCTAGTCAAGGATGGAAATGAGCCAGCCGAGTAAGTAACCTGCTCCCCCTCACCCCCACCACCGCCCCCAATAAGCGGACGGGCTGCGTCGTGGTGAGCCACAACCCCCCCCCCCCGGCCCCAAAGCAGAGTCAGCCCAATCTATCTGGGACGTATTAACTTTCTTTCCAAGTCTCGGGAAGAGGGGGAAAGGTAAGGGTGAGAGAACACGAAGGGGGCTTAGGTTAGAAACGGAAGTAAAGGATGTCCTCCTAGGGGTGGAGAGACAAAGAGGGGGGGAGAGGCAGAGAGAGCGCTCGTGTAACTCGCTCTTCTCACATTGCTTGGTGTCACTGTTGCACCTCCGAAAGGGTTTGGGGCAGTGGTTGACCGACAGACAGGGTCGTCTTTTTATTTAAAAAATAAGAATAAAAAATGGAAAAAGAAAAAGAAACCCTCCTTGGCCCTTCTCTCCTCCCCCAGGTTAGAACCTGGGAAAAAGCAAAGATAAGATTGATTACCGGATGCTTATAGTCTGAAACAACTTGCCGTATGCGATGGGAAGGAGCCTTTGCTTGGGTAAAAGAAAGGGGGGGGGGGGCGGGAGGAAGAGAGAGAGAGGGCCAGGATTCCCCCCACCCCTTCCCTCTTGTTAACTCAAGTCACTTACAAAGATGAGGCGTTCCTTCTTCTTTCTTGATTTCTTGCTTGAGGGCGTTCTAGCGCCTTGTTCGACGTGGGACAAGGGCACAGACCAGGCAGGGCGAGAGAAGAAAACGAAAGAAACACTTAAATTAGGGAGAGAGAGGAGAGAGAAAGGGAGAGTAGGCGGGGGGGCGCGGTACGTAGTAGGGAGGGAAGCAAGGAAGCAAGGTGATTGATTGGATGTACTGCGAACCCGGCAGCATGGTTTTGGAGCGGGATCTCTTTAGGGGTTTTTTTTTTTTGTTGTTGATGCGGGCTCCATCCTGTCTGTAGGTCATACATACATGCATACATTGTGACTATGGATGTATGTAGGTAGGCGTATGCCGATGGCGGGAGACGGCGGATCGCTGCGTGCTTTCTCTTTCTCTGTCTGTCTCTGTGAACCCAGTGTGGTGGTCGTTGTTGGCTCTCCCAGCTTAGGGCTCTGGGGTATACTTGATAAAGTGTCACGTTGATGGGAGAAAGATGGGGGGAGGGGGGCCATGGGCTGGGCTGGATAAGAGGCGGCGATGGTCAGCAAGCAGCACCCTCCATGTCCTTCTCTCTACCTGGGAAGTGATGTTTGACCACTTTGTGATCTGAGCGCGTGAGACAGAGCAAGAACGAGAGAGAAAGCTGGAAACGAACGTTAAGGGTCTTCTGGAGAATGTGTGCATGTTTCTTCTGGAATTCCTCTGGGTTGCCCCAAATGCCATAGTACTATGTAGTAAGAATGCTGCCTCATGTATTGTTGCTTCTGAAGAAGAGCCCTGACAGGTCTCGTTCGCCGCCGGCCATGCGATGCAGAGGTATCTCTCTATCTATTTGACTTTTTGTTTTTATTTTTATTTTGCTTGCTTGCTTTGCAGTTTGCCGCCCAAAACATTAAAATCAGTAAAGAAGGAAAAAAAACAAAACATGCCGAACCCACCAATTCTCGATGCTGTGAATAGCCGCCCAGTAAATGACCTAGATCCGCATGATCACCTGTCTCCCTCGCAATGATGATGTGAAGGTGCCAGCCTGCCTACTTGTGCGTGCCATGCAGTGCCCATGTCCTGCGCCTGTTGTTGTTCGGTTGTCGTGCCCGATTATGTAAACCGATGAGACTTGTCCACAGGACGTTCACATCAAAATTTTCCGTTTTTCTCTTCTTTCTTTTGTTTCCTGTTTCTTCTTGTGTTTCTCGTTGTTTCCTCGTGACGCGGTAGTTATGTACAGTTCAAACAAGAACACAAGATTGTTTTCAACAAAAGAAGAAAAGAACTGGAGTCTTTCTTTCTTTTTCTTTACTTTCGTCCAGTGCAAAAAGGAAACGTCTTCTCAGAAAGTCCCTCTTTCTTTAGTAGCTACCACCTCGCTTCAGGTGCTGTGAGCGGCGGCGAGCCTCCATATCGTCGTCGAAGGGGCTATCTCCCCCATCGCTCGTCGTCGGGCTCTGCCGGGTTTTGCCGTCATCGTAATCGCCGCGCTCGGTGGAGGTGAGCAGCTTGCCGTCGGTAGTACGCGAAGTCATGGCATCTGACTCGGCACGGGCGTTGTTGATCATCGTGGGCAGCTGCCTGCGGCGGGCGTTGATGAACCAGTTTGAAATTTGGTCTGGGAGAAAAACAGGTTAGCTTTTGTTTGAATGGTTATGAAAGAAAAAAAAGAAAAGAGGCACAATACTCACTCATCTGAAGTCCAGTTTGCCGCATCAACTCCTGCTTCTCATCCTCGGTGGGATATGGATGGTGGAGATGACCGACAAACCATGTCCTCAGCTTGTCCGTGGTCTCCTTGGGAAGGTTTCCCCTGCGCTTCCGCTGCTTGTTGTCTGAAGCCATGGCGAGTGACATCTCGGCGTAGCGCATATACTCTGAATAGGGAGTTGGGTAGATGCCAGGGGAAAACGGCGTTCGGTCCACAGCGTGGATAGAGCCCATGGAAAGCGACTGCACCCTTGATGGGTGGTGATAACCGTAGTTGTATGGTGGTGCCGCCGGCCCAGGTCGGTAGGAGGTCGGGCTTGCTTCGTACCGCTGATCAGGGTGGTGCACGTAGAGTGGTGCTCGAGGTGCCTCCTGGAGGTACTCATCGCTGGAGTGACCCCGAATGCGCGGCATGGGGCCGGCTGGCCCACGGTCCAGGCCCGCTGGAGGTGCGAAACTGGGCAGGGATGGGCGGATGTCAGGGCGGTCCACAGGCTCCAAAGTAGCAGGCGATCGGATTGCTGGCAGGCCTCCCGGGGGTAGATGAGGAGGGCTCGCCCTCGCGTTTGGTCCGCCCCACTGCTCTGGTGGTGGTGGTGCTCCTCTCGATGCGTATGCTGGTGAGGCTGGTCGGGGCATGGGCATCTCTGCGTGCCTGGGCGGGCTGTTGTAGTGCCTCGGTACGCGGCTCTGGCGCTCGTCCCTCTCGTCTTCGAGAGACAAACGCCTTCGCTTGTTCGAGTTTGGCGAGTGGACGTACTCTGGGGTCATCAGGCCGGGCCCGGTGGCCGACGGTGAGTTTGCGGATCCAGGAGTCCTTCCTGACCCATCCTGGGGTCCGACCCGTAGTTGCAATTCAGGAATGGCCTTTTTGATTGGAATGTCAGTGGTTTTATTTTGACATTACACGCAGAGGAGGGCAAAAGTCGGCTGTTTAGCAGGGTGGAAGGGGGGGGGGAGAGGGGAGAGAAGGCGCCTTACCTGTCGAATAGATGGGAGGGCGACCTGTTGGGCGGCCTGAGCAGGCTGAGGAGCATCATACCTCGGTCTTGAGGAGGAAGAGGACGAGGATGAGTAGTAGTAGTCTGCTGTCATCTTGGGCTCGTCCCAGATGTGACGAAAAGGAGGGTGGGGAGTAGGCGTGGCCATGGCGAGCATCGACATCTTGGCTTCCTGTTCAGTTCGGCTGTGGTAGGAGTCACTGCGCTCAGTCGAGTAGGGCGCGCCTTCCATAACCAGGCGAGACACTCTTCGAGAAGGCCCGCTGGAGCTACCTGAAAACCTCCTTCCCGCTCATCAGCAAAGAAGGTCTCGGAAAATTCTCGACTGGCAGTCGGACAGACGAGATCTCTTGTCTCTCCCCGGCACCTTTCCAACTGGACGAGGATGTCTTACCTTGCGCCCAACTCCAAAAAGCAACAACAACAAAGTAATTCAGGATCTTAAAAGAGAGCGACTCTTCGTCGTAAATAATGAAAGTGGAGTGTGGGTTCCAGATTCCTTTGTTTTCTTTTTGGTCTTCCTTGGTCGACGTTGGTGCGAGGTTATGATAGCCTCACTGGTGTGGAGTCCATGCGCGAATGTGGCAGACAAGGCTGTCGTCGACACGGAGGTTGTGCTCTGCTGCAGTTGGACGAACTGTACGAGACCGACAAGGCAAAGACCGCAGTAAGGCTGAATCGGTGTTATTCAAGAAGAATGGAATGAAGCCGCCAGGAAGAATTCAAAATTCTTTCTGTAAACCACCAGGGGGTGTGGTTGGTGATGAGGTCGAAGAAGAGGAAGAAGAGAGAAGAGTATATAAAATAAAAAGGAAGGAAAAAGGGTTGACGAAAGGGTATGGGGTAGTAAGCAGGTAGTAGTCGTAGTAAAGTAGTTGAGGAGAGAGCCACACCAATGGTGACGGATGAACCGACGGAAGGCTGTGCCAAAAGAGGTAACAGCTGAGAGTGAGTCTGAGAGACAGAGAGAAAGTTTCGGGAGGCGGTGGGCTTTTTGATCAAAGCAAATCTTCAACAGGGGAGACGAAGATGGGATAGGCTGAGGTGAAACTGACAGGTGCTTAGCTAGTAGTCATTACACAGACACTCACACACACACACACACATACACACACCATGAAGATGGGGCCCGCGCTTCGCAAGAGAGGAGGAGGAGAGAGACTAAACAGTAACCGGCGCAGGGAAGTTTTTCGAGAAAGGGAGGCGTCAAAATGGTTTAATGTATGATCCTGGCAGACTGCGGAAGAGACGCCGGGCTGGGCAGAGATGCTCTACGATGTTGAAGGGGCTAAGCCTGAAGAGGACCAGACATGCGAGACATGGGGGGTGTGGGTGACAACAGCACGATACCCACCCACCACAGTTCCGGACGATCACAGAGAGGGCGAGGGCGAGAGGTAGAGGGATAGCGGAGAAAAGGGCAGGGAAGAGACAACCAGAGAGATGTGTGCGTGAGAGAGAGAGAGAAAGAGAGAGAGAGGGAAACGAGTAGAGGGCTTGTCACCCCGTATACAGTACCCATAATACAATCCATGGAGGATCCATAGTGAGCCCCGTCTCCATCCCGTGCCGTATGTAAAGACGGTGGGTGATGTGACGACGGGGCTGGCGGAAACAAGTGGAGGAGAGGGCGAAGGGCAGTAGAGAAATTTAGTGCTGCTACCCGAACTCCGTGCGTCGTCTAGGGAGTGACAAAAAGCCGTGAGAGTGAGAGGAGAATGGAGCTTTGGCGTGGGCACAGGCGCGAGAGAGCGGACCTGAAGCCAAGACCTGGCCCTTCTGGGAGCTCCATTCTGGCGCAGTGACAGGGAGGAGAAAGAGCAAAGACATGGTCGACGACAAGGGGCACCTTGGGGACGAGGGACCCGCTGCGGGTTACGGATGGCGTCTGCTGGGTGCTGGGGGCGTGTTGGTAGTGGGTGGTGGTGGTGGTTGTGGGCGGTGGTGCAAGGCTCGTGGTGGGACCGGGATTGTCAACTCCCACGGTCTGGTCCCTGGCCCCTTGTCTTTGTTGTCGTATGTCTCCTTGTACTGTATCCATGTACTATGCCATGCCCACCCAAGGTCGATGCATAGTAGCTGCGGGTTCTGGGTCTTGAGATATGGGTCCGCGCCAAGGGGCCCTGACAAAACAATTGTCGGCTCCCCAGGACGGATGGGCACGGAGAAGAAGGAGGAGTCCGTCTGCAGAAAGACAAGAATGTACCATGTACAATTCACTATTAAATCCTACATAGTGTACTGTGTATCACTATAATACTTGCGTCAGATAGACCCGTCGACGATGGAGGGGAGAGATGGTAAGCCAACATACACGACGGGACATACCGGGACGGGGGCGTGCAAAAGCAACTCTTTACTGTGTTCTCTCTTTCTCTCTCTCTCTCTCTCTCTCTGTGTGTGTGTGTGTGTGTCCCTCTCTCTTTCTCGCCAATGGGACTGTATAGGTACAGTAGTACTACCAAGGCGTACTATAATGGCCACATGCGAACCACATCACTCACGCTATGCACGTAGTCGGCATGGCATGCATGTGTACTAGTCTGCTGTTCATCGTCTCATCTCATCTCCTCGGAAGAAACGAGCTCCAGAGGCGGTTAAGAAAAGTAAGGAAGAAAAAAAGGAGACATTGGTACCAGCTATACACGGGCTGGCTGGTTGGCGGCTGGCCGGCTCACTGGGCCATGACGGGTGAGTGACGAGGTACTATAGTAGAACAGACATTTGTTGCTCCTGTCTAATCCAGGGACGGACTCGGAGTCATCATACTATGCACCATAGTAGCAGTACTATGATGGTAGCATGTCCAACTAACGCGCTATTGTAGTGGATACACACTACGATAGCGCTACGACTCGATTCATGACCTGGCTTTTGGCAGGACTTGACACGGTGGACAATTGCGCGCGCGCACACGCATGATGGTGTGTGTGTGTGTGTGTGTGGGGAGACAGATGGAGAGGACGGGTGAGATGGTTGCGTGGATGTGATAGATTCATTGGTGGTGCATGATGGATGACTCTGCTTGACTCTGTCGTCGAAAAGGGCCCCAGATATATAGTACGAGATCCGGTTATAGGGACACATACCAGTGGTGGTGGCCGTCTGTTCCCAGAAACGATACTGGCAAGTACTACCTGGAAGAAGGCTTACCTAAGAGTCCTCTTTCCGTCCCAATCAGAAGCTGCCGCTGCGGTAAGGGTACGTAGGTTGTACTCACGTACCTCCTGCCTCCCCAATTGCGATTCACCACAGGTACTGCACAGTACATACAAAATATGCGGGATACGAAAGTATCCAGGTACTTTTTTGTGTGTTATCATCGATGTGTCGCCACGTATTCCCTCTGCTGCAGCTCCTTCCTGCCTCGAGAGCCGACTCTCTCCCTCGACAACGTTCCATCAAGCATATGCAGCCCCGTATTCGCCTACCAACCCTCGAAGCTGCTGTCGACAAGAGTTGTCAGCCATCAATGTTACCGCATCAAACTGATTGAAAACTTTATCGGCTCCACTGGACCTTTTACCCCCTCCTTTCTCCGCCCTCATTGCTCGCATTTTAGAATAAAAAAAATTCTTTTTCGAATCATCTGCGAGGTGCACCAACCGTGCGGCTGTCGAGCTGTCGAGGATACTGGTGCCCACGCCGTCTCTGGACGGCGTCTCTCAACAGCCGTGGCAGCTCTTCTGTAAACTTACGTGAGAGGGGGTCTACCCGTCATTAGGTTATCGAGAAACCCCGAATATTTTCGGCCGCATTGGCCGCACCCGCATACGAGCCGGCTTCATGTAGCTAGATGAAAGTGTTACCGACTGCTTGGGAGTTGGCCCGCTACGGTTGGCGAGAGGGGCAATGCCTGTATTATTACAAATTGTCTGATATCTAGTGCCAGCGCCGAAGCTCCTGCCCGTTGATCCGTGGGCCAGCTATGCCAGAATCGACCGTCTGCGCACGCCTTGGCGAGGGGCTCGGCTTGGAAGCCGGTCTTTGGGGCGTTGCAACGGCCAAGACTACAGCCTCTTCGCAAGTCTACTACACTTGTGAACTCATGATGCCATCGGCTGCTGCTTCTTGTTAGGCCGTGACGGCTGGCTTGTCTTCGCACCACACACAACACTAACCTCCAGCGGCGCGCGTTGGCCAGCTCAAAGGTCTAGATTGCTCACGGCGTCCCGAACGGTCAACGTCATGGCAGCGGAACCATCCCCTCGGTAGTGGGCGAACGGGCCTTCATCCTGCTCGCTAGCACCCTCCAAGATTTCAAACACGCCCGAGATGGGCTAGAGGGGAAAACCTTATGCTATCCCGGCTTCCGAAGCTTGTACTTGCTTCGTTTTGTTTCCTCTTCATCACCCGTCTCACCACCTAGCCAATCGCTCTGCACCCCATGGAAACCTGAGAAGAACTCGGTCGAAAACATGACCTGCAAAGCTCACAGGCACCACCAGCCGGGGGGCGTCAATAAGGTTCTAGATGACACGCCCACGTCAGATTCTTCATCTCGTCTTCAGTCCCCTGCAAGACCAGGGTTTCAGCGCTGCCACCTATCGCTGTTGGGGCCCGTCACTCCGGTGTCATAATCAAGCTTGATCACAGCTGTCTCACAACAACAACAACAACAACAACAACAACAACAACAACAACATCAACACTGGCTCACATCTTCAGTCAACAGCATAGCCATGCAAAAGCCTGCCACGTTGCTAGCTCATCCCAGAGTCTGGTTTTTGCATGACACAGGACCACCAGTCACCAAGTCGTCGCAAGTCATTCATCCGACTCGTTTTGTCACAGTCAAAGCCGGGGCCGGGGCACCTGAACCGCCACTGGCGCCAGCCGGCTGACTTGGCACCTAGGCGTGTGAGCAGAACGGCGGCCGACCTGTCAAAAAAAACTTAAAATGTATGGAGCATCCGAGTGACTTCCGAGGTAGCCCAGATTTTGCAACGATTTGTGTGAGACAAATTCACAGAAAAGAGGAGGGAAAAGCACCGCTGCCCTTGACAGGCGACGAGACTGAAGGACATGACAAAATTCACAATTTGAAATTCATGGCCGCACAAGCTGCGTTTGCAATCTTCTGCATGCGGTCCTGCTCAAGACACGGAGATATGAGCGAATTGTCGCAGAACAGGGTTCCCTTCTCTACAGGGCATGGGCTGGCAAAATTCGACGACGAGGAATTTGCATGCCCTTCAGCATGAACAGTAGCTAGAACGATATGCGCCCAGCCTTGTCGAGGTTGAGGTCAGCAGTAAGGCTGCTACGTTCTGCGCCACCGCGGCGCAACACACCACATACCACACACACACTTTTGCTGTACCGCAGCCCTGTGCGCAGGCTCTGGCAACTCGACCTGTCAACTGTCTCCAGAGACGGGGGCCCCGCAGATGCGATTGGTCGATCCTGCAGATCTGCCGGGAGCATCGATTTGGGCCGATCTGGCATGACGGGGTTAGGTTGCTGTCAGTGACAAGCGCTGATTCGCGATTGGGCACCCCTGACCCGTATGCACTGTCATCCGGTTTCTGACCACGGTGCTGGGGCGCTGGAATTTGGGGCCCCTGAGGTCCCAGCCGATGAAGATCCGTTTCCGAAAGCCCTGCTGTCACTGTGCGGCTTGACCTGTTCATGGTCCAGCCAGGTTCAACCCAGCACTGACAAGATTTTCCCAGTACCATTCATTTGTGATGAGGGCTCTGTCTCATCTGGCGCTCATGGATTAAGAGATGTCGAAATTTCCGGCAGCCAATGTCAAAAGCCGGAATCGAGACCTCCTTTCGTCGGGTTTGCCCATGTTTAGGGCGCATCAAGTGGGATCAGCCTCATGTTTAGAATCAGAACGCACCTCAAGCTGCCGAAAATGAGAATCCGTGCCACATAGTAAAAGCAGCGGCTTTCGAACTCGTCGTCGTCCAGTCTGATAAACTTTGACAATGCGTAGTGTTGCAGAAGACAACAATCATTTACGGCTCTTTTGCTTGGACTGGCAATGCCAGCAGAAACTGAAAAGGCAGGAAAGGAACAAGAAAGAGGGAGAAAAGCATATATGTGCCTTCCTTATTTCGTGGCTTCCCCCCCCCCCCTCTCTTGTGGGTGCCTAATCTGTTCATGTCACGCCTTCCTCCGCTAGTCAATACAACTGATTGGCAACATGACGACTCGTTACAACTCAGTTCCAGTACCAGAGTAAGTTTGAAGTCTTTTTTTTCTTCTTTCTTTCCTCCCTGCTTGGTGGCTGATACTACAGTCCTGCAGCCCCCCTTGAAGATGTCACGTCGGGAAATTACCGCCTTCAGGCCTTGCCCGCAGGAACTGCTTGTTTCGACGAAGCAATGGAACAAAATGCGGCTGAGCAAAACACAACTGTGCCCGTCCACTCCCTGGTTCGCTAAGGCGTCGAAGTGCAGGGTCATCTCGTGGCCTTCCCAATCTCGTCCCCACGGCCCATCTCCTCCTTGATCAGTCCCCCCCCGAAATGGCCTTCCGCAGTGAGGAGCTTCGTTTGCCCTGGGTCGAAACGCTTCGGACCTCCAGAGGCATACAGTCTCCACTGGTCAGCTAGCAGTTGGACAATGAGTTTGGTACCGAGATGGCTTCCTCTCTTTTCTCCTAGGTATAGTGCCATCTCTATACCCTTAAACCGTATGGAGGAGGAGGAACCGAGGCCTGTCTAACCATCCCCGCTGTCCTCACTACACCAATGCGTTTATGGCAAAGACCGCCGCAGCGCACCCGGCGTGTCTCAAATCAGATCGTCATACCTCGACTCTGCAGCGCTTCCCAGAGGGAATCCATCCTACTGCCATAGTACCAGAACACCTCATACCTGGCTCTGGTCTGGCAGATCGCTGTCGTTCGCGTTTTGCTGTACACGGGTTCAAACATGCGTGTCGGGAAACCGACCTAAGCCGCGATCTCATATGGAGAGTTTCATCCTCTCAGTGGTCTGGTGCTGTCAAATCTCGGACATTGTGCTAATATTGTATACCTTAACTTGATCCTTGGCTCGCACGCGAGATGGATCGTCCAAGCTCTGATCTGACATGCAGACAGACCACCAACCCCCCCTCCTTCACCCCTCCCCCGACCCCAGTCATCTCATGGCTGGGCACGGCGAGAGTCTCATATGAGCTTGAGCAGTGCAGGACCATCGGCTGAGTTTCAACTACACGAATACGCCCGGATGTTACATATCAATGACAGACTGCGTGCACGCACCATTCCTGGAATGCACTGCGGTTACCCAAGCAGCACAGTTCATCCTTGCGATACAGTCATGGAGAACGGCGATACGGTAGCATACAAGGTTCTTTTTCTTCTTGTTCTCCCCTCCTCATCCTCTCTGCTCCCCCCTCCTTCTCCTACTTCTCGTGAATGACACCTTGTGGCCGATGAAAGTTATTCATGACTTATGCTCTAGTCTGACGCCGGGCGTCTTCAGAAGCAACACAGTCGAGAGGGGTTTACGTCTCTGGTCTGCGATTAACTAGCTGGCATTGACCCGACCGGTGAGACTGTGGCATTCTCATCCTCACTGATGCAACCTATCAACTGAGGTGTCGCAGCTTACCCTTGTTCCAAATCGGGCGCCTCACAGATTGATGACACCGGGTATCAGGGTGCAGGGGTCGACAGAACAAGGTTTTTCCAGCGGCGCCTCTTCTTCCTGCATGCATTGGCCTGGGGCGTTGGTGCGTTCGGTGCGTCAATTCTTGATTGCTGAGAATTCTCTTGCCCTTGAAGGGAAAGAATTGGGAGAGGAGGGGGGCTATAGCACCGTATTGGTACGTATCCTGGAGGAACCCCGGCCCGATCTGAAGGACCCGCAGGCAATCCAGCCATCATCAATCAAGGGGCTTTACCAGCATCAGTATCTTTCATTCGCCTCTCGATCGTGCTGCAGCCGCTTCGACCGGACCATCTTGCAGATCCGTGACCTTGCAGGCCCAGGGTCTAAACTAACACATGCCGCCGCTGGCTTGACCTTGGGGCCGTGGCCAAACCACCCCCCCCCCCGAAATTGGAGCTGGCAGGACTGCTGAAGCCTCTTGCAGGACCACAACACGGGATCATTCGCCTGATAATGCGGCAAGTCTCGTAATCTCGCCAGAAAGACCACATGGCTTAAGGACGTGCAGCAACTGGAGGTCACTGCTCTCTCCGTACTCGCATGCAGGTGACGTCTCATCGACCTGCCAGCTATTGATTCCTTGGCAATTCCGACCGGAAAGCACACCCGATCCTCATTTTGGGTGTCAAGCAGCAGATCTACAGCTCCGTCACACAGCTTCTGACGACTGATGCCTGGAGAGGTTCATATCGGTGTGGATCTTCGTGTGTGTGTATGTGTTTGCTAGCCATCGACGTGACCTCGGGAGGCTCTTGGACCCTTCACGAGGGTTCTCTTTGCACAATCAGGGGTTTGCATATTCGTCGAGGCGTCGAGGCACGCCTGCTACTGTAACACGTTCTGATGACCTGCCCTGCACGACTGACTTTGTGGGCTTCTGTTACGTTCCAGCTTCATTTAACAGGATACAGGATAAATTACGACTTGCCGATCTCACCCTAAAACCAAGGCTCAGAACAACGGGGATGTTTCTGCGTGTGCACACAAGGCAGACCCCTGTCTGACCCAGCAAAAAGCATTGTCGGTCCCGAAGCTCTCGCACGCGCACCACAGATTCAAACTCCCTTGGAAACGTGTGGTGATGGGTTAAGGGGCCGTGGCAGGCATGAGGATACACTTGCTAGCGAGACATTGTAGTGCTGCTCATACCAAGGTGGTTGGTCTCTTTCTTTGCTACACACATCAGCTATGAAAGTTTCCCTCACGATGTATGGATGGTCTTGGATCCCCCTGACAAGCCTATATTCGCGACCTCACCCTTGAACTGGCAACGCCGCTGTCAGCCCAAGCGGCTTGGTGCCCCTCCCCCTGTCGACCCCTGCTCTGCAACGATTGGCAGAAACGGTCTCTCCTTTTTTTCTCTTTTTTTTTTTTTGTGCGTGTATTTTGTGGAGTCTGAATCGCTACCATGCGACTGGGATCTCCCATGTGGCTCTTTGAATGTCAAGCACGCCAAATTCGACGGCAGCGGCATTTCCCGCCAGATCTCGGTGAAGATTCAGCCCCAGAAACGGAACAAGCGGGCCAACAAAGTTTACTACGCACGACCAGAGCTCGGCCCAAAGCCAGGAGAACCCAGGCCATGAGGGCTGGCCTCGGCTGTGAGTGGGCGTACGACGAAAATACGCGTATAATGATTGTACTACTGCTACGACTACTACTATTGCTGCTGCTACTACTACGCTTTCAAGTTACTCTAACAGAACCTCACCACCATCTAGAGCAATGCCTGGCAAAGGAGGACAAGGCAGCCCGGCTAACGAGCCTCGAAGTAGGAGGGGGCCGGGGGAGCCAAAAAAAAATTTCGAAATATCGAAAGAGATGAGATCTGCTGTCATGGCCGCAGTGGGGGTGGGCAAACGCTTAGCGATCGATCCTCCTAAGGCGAAAAAAAGAAAAAGAAAAAGGGTTTCTAGCATGCAATTGGGCATTGACAAGAGGCTGGATTCTAACTGGCTATACTGCTAGTTTGCGCCCACCATCACGCGACTCGTGGTCACCACGAGTCCGGGCCGCTACCGCGTGAAGCCGCAGGTGTGGAAACACAAGAGAGCAAGAAAGACTGCACCCAAGTGCGTCCGGATCCAGTTCAGTATGACCTCGCCAATCTCGCAGCGGATACAGGCATCAAAACCCGCTGCACAGTGGTCGGCGAACGATGGCCTGCAGTCTCTTTGCGTGTTGCCCCTGCTCGCTCTTGCATACAGTAGTCGCCGTACCCAAGCTCTCCTGCCCGGCCGTAAACCCCGGTATCGACCGGGAAGAAGGAGAAGAAGAAGAAGGGAAAGAAGGAAGAAGCAACCAGCAACAACAGAGAAAAAGAGGTCACTTGACGTGGCCGGCAGCACCACCACCCCCCACTGTAGGTAGGCTGCGTGCATCTCGAGACAAGGGGCCCCCGCTACGACGACATGGTAACGATGCGACGGCGTTGGAGTCGCACAAGGCAACCACAGTAACAACAACTACAAGCAGGGGGAAAAGAAAACAAAAAGGCATGACCTCTGTCTGAGGCAATACCGGAAACCCAGAATCTGGTTCTTCCGACCGAGCCCATGTCGGCGCCCGCCCGGCATCCGTGAATCAAAAAACGTCAAGTTTCAAGGTCAATTCCCGGGTGATTCCATCATCAATCGCTCTTTGAGACAGCAAAGTCTGAGCGTCGCACTAGGGTTACCCAAGTGGCATCATCAACCTAGGGAAGGATATGAGGTCTTGCTGGCAACCACAAAAAGAAAGAAAAAAGCTTGGCTGCTGAACGAGCTCTCGAGATGCCGCTACCTCCCTCCCCCCCCCGGCCCCACAAGTCTATGTGCGCTGGTTTGGTGTGCTTACGACTCCTTTTGTACTGCTTTTTTGACACTTGAGGCTGGGTTAGTACTACGATACGGTACGAGGCCGATACGGCCGGCCCCCTTCCTGCTACAACACGATGTTGCCCGGTGTTTGTGGACCATTTCGTTAGGGTACGTACAGTACATACAGCTTCTCAACCCCTTTGCGTCAGTTAAGCGCCAGAAAAGAAAAGGAAAGAGGAAGAAAAAGGAAGAAAGAGTAGGGAGAAAAAGAAAAACTCCCAGCCCCTCGGGCTCGTACTTGGTTTTTTTCTTCCGACGTCTCGGCAGAGACCCTATCACGATGGCATCGAGTGGACATGTCTTTCTTTTCTTTTCTTTTCAGTGTCTCAAACCAGCCCCTCCCAATCATCTCCTTCTCGACTGCTATTCTAGTAGAAGCTGACACCCCCCCCATCTCCCTTCTTCCCCTTTCAACATCAAACATTCATCCAGTCATCCATTCTTCAAAAATATTACCACGCTAACGGGATGGGCCTGGCAAGGAACACCGCCTTTTCTTCTTCCTTTTGTACGCACGCTACACACCACATTTTGCTAAGAGTGTGATCAAAATTCCTGGCCGTTCAGATCGGCATCTGCAAGAAGAGAGGTCCCGGGATAGATGAAGAAAGACAAAGAGAAGGAGAGGAGGGGGGGGCGGGCGAGGGCGCATGTATCCTGTTGAAAGAGGGTTCACCGTATGTTCCCGCGGTCGGCGTCATCTGCACCTCGTTGTGTCACTTGTACTATAGTACGTGAAGGTCACCTGCCATGACCCCCCCCCCCCCCTCTCTCTCCCCCTTCCAACCCCAAGGCCCAGACCAGATTTCCAACCGTGCGGGATAAACAACGCCAACCATACCGTCGACACGACCAAACGTCTCACCTTGGTGTAACTCCGATGGGGGGCGGGAGGACACAGAGCTAAGATGGCCCTCATCTTCCCACCCCCCCTCCCCTCTTTTCTCTTCGTGTCCCTCTCTCTCTCTCAATTACTCGAGTGCGCACGGTCTCGTGAGCACGGTCGTCCATGTGACGGGGTCTATGACGGTAGTTTACCCAGGCCCTCGGGATCATTCTCACCTTGTCCTCGCTACTAATGGGCCGTGTGTATTTGTCTTTCTCATTTATTATTTTCGCTCACTTCTGGTCCTTAGCGTACGACGCCGTTGCTGCTACTCCCCGACCCCAGTGGCACAAATCAGGACTAGATTGACCTCGGGGGACCGTGGACTCGGGATTTAGACTACGGTACCTGTGGGACACACCTGCAACCCCCCTCTGTTCGTTCTCTCTTTGGGGAGGGGGAGAGGGGAGGGCCGGGTGCGGACTGGATTCGCGGATTCGCGGCAAAGAACGGACAGGAACCGTGCCAGCGGCGAATGTAATTCGTCAGTGTTTAGTAGTTCTATCTACTTTGCTGGTTTACACCTGACTACTCCTAATTCACTAGCAGGAAGAAGCACCTCGCCTAAGAAGAGAGAGGGAGGGGGGGGGGGAGGGGAAAGGACCCTAGCATGCCCAGGACCCATTCATATCCTTAGTACTCACGAGTCACCACCAGCCAACACCGGCCGACGCTCCTTGCCTGACGCTTATTTGGTCAGGAGAGGGCCGGCAGGCAGTCAACAGCACTTGCAAAGATGAAGTGGCGATCGACACGAGTGCAAAGCGCGCTTATTTTTCTTTCTGTTCCGAGGTGTTGTTGGGGTGGGGGAGAAGGCGGCAGGCTGTTGATCACAGCAACGTCGTGAAGCGAAAAAGGACCGATGGCAGCGAGATGCAATCCAGCCGAGCATCGAGCATTTCACAAATGGACAAGGTGGTGTGCACAAATGCATACATACACACACAAACCACACACGTACCCCTCTCTTAACCACACCCTCCCGCCCCTCTTCAACACACCAACACACATACATGCGGCGAGGGAGTGGGGAGAGGGGGGAGAGGGGGGGGGGAGGAGAAGATGATTACGTGTAGCGAGCCAACCGGAGATTTTCTTCCAGAACCCACCTTTGACATGGGCTAGACACCTGCATCCCCCTATCTGACAGCTCACATCTTCCTGACTGAAATCATTCGATCGCAAATTATCAGCCCAGTGACAGGTTTGACAGCTGTCCCAGCGAAGGCGGCGGGGGGTTGGAAGTTTAGCGAGATTTGGCCAAGAGCCCCGGGCATTTGATGGAGAGGGATTTGTTTGAGTTTTTCTCCTTCGTCTTCTTCTGGTGGTCAAGCACAGTTCGTCCAAGACAATGACAGCAACGACGAGTTGCGATCGTCCTTGGAGCCCAACCGTGGAGTCTTGTTCCTTGCCAGGCCAGCAACGGGTTGAGAATATCTCCGAAAGCAAAAGTTGTGACGATCGGCGGGAGTATGTCCGCTTGTCAACAATGGACTCCATCGCGAGCGTATGGTGTGGAAGCGAGCAACCCACCCGCCGTTCCGTGGCCCCGCAGAGAGGAGGTAGGAGGATCCATTCACCGCAGCGGAAACGAGGGATGAGGGGCGGGAAGGGGGGGAGGGACAAGGGCAAGGAGGAGGAGGAAAGAGGAGGGGGCGAACGCCATGTTTCTTGGGGGGGGGGGGGTTCAGGCGTAATCGTATTCCCGTGGGCTCATGACATTTTCGTTAACAACGGTCTTACAAGCTAGGCCGAACCAAAGTTAAGGAGAACTCTCGATGCCGACTCTTTCTGGCTGCAACCCAATATCATCCCTCCCAACAGTGTGTCGGACTGGGCAAGTCCGTTGTCACCAAGCATTGCCAAGATAATGGCCTCCTCACTCGTGCGGCAACGGGGATAACAAAAGGCAATACCTGGATCCTCTTATTAGTAAACAACAACCTGAGGGCCCACCAATTGCGCACCCCCGTCGGCCACCCATCTACGATCCTATCCGGAAAAGAAGTTCCCAAGATTTACCATACTTCCGGCGCCGTGGGCCTGGGTTTAACACGGGACGCGGGTCAGCCAATGTACCAGAGCGTGCAGAGGAAAGTCACTTTTTGTGGATCGGGCGTGGCGCTTTGGGGGGGTAGGATTCTGGATATGCCCACCGGCTTTGAGACAAAGCAACACACCGGAACGGTGCTTTCTCTGTCTCTATCTCTGTCTCACCAACAAGAAACGAGGAAGTTGGAGGGGGATGACATTGGGTTCTCATCCTTTCACTCAGGGCAGGACAAAGAGGATCATTCGACCGACCAGCTACGACCAGTTCACTCCCCCCCCCCCCTTTCTCTCTCACACGCCCCAGTACTAGTAATTACGATTACGTCTTTTCCAAGGAGTTAAGCGAGGGCGGGAAGAAACATCTGGCCCGTGCCGATCTGTCAAGGACACGTCCGGCGCGATCCTACCACCAGGGTAGGGTGTGTTGAGAAAGGGGAGGAGGAGGGTGGGGTGGGCGAGCCATCATCAAGCTTCATGCAATCAGGCGGGTGATAAGCAGCTGTCATTAGAGGCGGAACCCGCCCGTCCCCCAAGGAAGTGTGTGGTCGGCGGCAAATCGCATCATTTGTCGTCGCCAGACATTGGCCTTTGAGAAGAGAGCGGGCTCGTCTGGATGGGTCTTTTTGGAACGGGCACAGCAGGGCCTCTCCTGGTCACTCAAATGAACTCCATCGGGCAACCTAATCGCGGGTTATGGGGTGGGGGGAACCGTCAGATCATGGGCCCTCTCGCTTGCGGTTCTCGCAGTGGAAGGGGTCCCAGAAAAAAGATGGGAAAACATTACTAATGCAGTACTGCGTGGTAAGTATGGTAAAGGACAGAAGACAAGAAAAGAGGAGGATCAAGAGAAAAAAAAGAGGGGGGGGGGGCCACTCTCTTTGCTGGTTCAATGGTTGTTTACTCCACAAATCCTTTTCTTTGGGCAGGGAAGGTAGGGAAGGTGGCCAAACGGCCCTCACATACTACTACTCTGCACTACCGTATGGTACGAGGAAGTTTCCATAGTCCGTAGTAGCTTCCATCATTGAGCCAGGCCCCCGCCCGCTGCTTCCTCCGTCGCGGCCAGAGTGACAGGAGGAGGCAGGAGCAGCACCCGTTCCGGGAGGCGCACCAGAAGAAGGAGAGAGAGACGGGGGCCTGCCCGGCCGCCTGCCTCTCTGGTGACGATGAGCATTTCCGAATGCCCCCCCCCCCCCTCTTCCGAAATTCCACATCAGACCACCGGGACGGCCGGATCCAGGGAATGTTCCCAACCGTCTTCCTTTTTTTCTCTTCTTCTTTTCCCTTTTCTTCTCCCTCTCCCGAGCGCGCCCCCAGCGGCGAGGGCACCGGGGAACCGGGGAGGAGGGTCCCACTGAGATTTGAAGGGGCTGCCACCGGTGGAGCGCCAAGTCGGAAAACCCGGCATGCTCTAACTCGATTTTCGGACTATGACAGCACAGTCGTGCCATCGAAGAGGGGAGCAAGGCCCCGAACTAGACTGGAATTGTCGCCCAAGGCCACCGTTTACGAGGGCAAAAGGCTTGGCTTGACATAATTGGCATCGGATGGATGAGGAGGAGAGGAGAGAAAATCACGGCTGACTCTATCGGATGCAGGATTGTTGAACCGAGAGGAAGGGGAGGAGTGAGGGTGGGGGAAAGGAAGTGAGGAAGCGAATACTCTCACCCCTTCCCCCTCTTCTCCTTTCGTTATTACGCCCTTTCCCCCAAAGCAAATATACAATGACAACAGCACAAGTCGCAGGTAAGAGGTTTTTGAAAGAAGATGGAGATGAATCGGGAACTGTGTGTGAACAACACCCAGATACAGACAGCATCAGCACATTCATCAGTGGGAGGAAAAGGACGAGGAAATCACAATTGTTGATCGTGCTGTATGAGCATATCACTATGTACAACTATTTGTGCACACCAAATTTGTGAAGAGGAAACAAGGTCAAAGAGAAACCTCATCCTGCCGGCAAGATCTTGCATCGGAGCTTCAAAACCACCTACAACCAGTCATCTGGGCGAATCAGAGAACAGGATTGGGCCCCCTCCATCGCGACTCGCATAGCGGCAATCATCATCCATTTATTTGCATGGAAAAGTTCGTTCAAGGGGCTACATGTTGACGTGCAGCTGACAGGTCGCAATTGCTCCGGGAAAAGTGACACTACACTTCTCAAAGACCGGGTTGGGGCACATACCTTCCTTGACAAGCTGCAGTGAGATGTGCTTGCCGCGGCCGTGACCGAACTATGGCAGCAGCAGCTTCCGCGCGCGATCGGCGGGAAATCCGACACCTCCTCCAACCTTCTTTTTGAATGTCATGCGCTATTGCAGCCTACCACGACTCGTGTGAGCTCTTAAAACACCAAGACCAGAAACAAAAGGTTGAGGGAGTCGGATTTAGACTCTCGTCTCGTGCGTTGTTTTTGTCATACTCTGTGTCACTGTCTTTTTCCCTTCTTCTCTCTCTCTAGCCACGAGGTCTTGATGTAACCGGAGGCGCTAGAGCACACAACACAACGGCTGTCTTTTGGCTTGGGACTTCACACAAACGCGTGGTTTTTGATTGGACAGCGACAGAGACAAACACACCCCCTCTGGCTCTCCTCCCTTTTTCTCTTCATCTCAGATGCAGACGACAGCTCACAATTCGCACTCGCTTAATCAACTGTCAAAAAAGACAACGGGTCAGAAAGGAAATGTCTCAGCTCACACCCCCTCCTCCCAACAGCCCTACAGGTTCCTCGAAAAGGGGATGTGTATGTGTGTGTGTGTGTGTGTGATGGTGACATTGCAGGAGTCATCATCTCCTTTTCAAGATTCTCAACTATCACTACGTGTACGGTCCTGTGGCCCTTGTCGTTTCCCTATTATTATGGCTCATCTCTCTCTTGTCTCTCTTGTCAACGCATGCGTGGCTCTGGGCCTTGGCGAGTTTTGCCAACGAAGGGGGGGGGCCAGGGTTCGATTTACTACGGGACTGTGGGAGGAGGGGGGAGAAGGAGGGACGGAGCAAAGGTCCTCGCGTGTCAGCCCAGCTAAACATACGGCCGCAAAGAGAGAAAGGTGGTCTCTTTCTTTTTCGATGGAAAGTTCCCCATTCTAAACCCATACATTGACGGAGTTGTGTCTGTGCATGACGCGGCTCGGGGATCAGTTGTGTGGCTGGCTGGGCTGGGCTGGGCTGTGCTGGGCTGGCGTGGCGTGACGTGTTGGGGGACATAACCGACGGTCCGTCCTCTTTTCGTCGTCTTCCTCTTCCACAACATGCACTCTGGAGAAACAAAAAAGGATTACTATTTACCCGCAGCGAGCAGGCAGGCAGGCAAGCAAGCAAGCCATCCAGCCAGCCAGCCACTCGTAAACGGAGGGGTGTGCACACCAATGAAGGGGGCGTGGCCCGGCTCGTCGTCCTTTTCAGCCGCAGAAGCGAAAAGCCATAGTTGGCTGGCTAGGCTGGGCTGGTCTCACTTACCACCAACGGGCTGACCTACACCGACTGGAAGAAGTAGAAGGGAAAAAAGAAGGAAAATACCGTGGGGTTACCAAGATAAGAAGCGGCAGTAGGCGATGTGGGCAATGAAGCAAGCTGCTGCACTTGCTTGCTACTTACACGCTTTGCTCGACCGGTCAAGACTTTGCGTGGCTAGGTCGTCTCCACCCCTTCCATCTCCCCCCTCCCTCTTTTCCACTTCCCTCAGGTCAGTAGATGGTGACTATTCCGTCCTGCAAGAGAGGGAGAGATCTTGCATGCATGTGGGTCGCTCTCCGACGGGCAACCCCCTCTTCCCCCAGAAAGCTTTTTCCTTTAAACATTTTGTCTTTTTGCGTCTTTGGCGCCGGTAGCCCGAGCCTTGTTGGGTGACGTGGCTCTACTCGCGTCGCCTTTCTACTTCGATGTACCCGTCTCTGATTTAGGGGAGAGAAACTAGGAACCCAGGGAGGGGTGGCTTGATCGATCGTCCGTGTTTGGTCGTCATGATCATCTCCGTGGGAGGGAAGCTAAGCTCATGAGAAAGCCTTTTCAGCTGGCCCTTGGTTTCTCCCTTCTCTGCCTGCCCATAGGAGAGCAGGTCTGCTTGGCTGGGTGGGATGTGTTCATTTAGGGGGGTTGGGAGGGGGGGGGGGCTCTGGGACAGATACAGTGTGAGCAGTCGGTCTATCCGTGACTGGCTTGCTAGGTATACATACACACGGTGTGTGCGTCTGTGTGTATACGTGTCCCGTCCATCCCCCCCCCTCCCCCTCTCGAAGAAAAAGTTTCCTTGGCCCGCGCGCTCTGTGTAGGGAAGGTAGTGGACGCGAGGCAAGGGGGAGGGCTTGTGGCCTCTCGAGCGAACCATGACACTGTCACTGTCGCTAGAGGAGACGAGGACCTCGCCGGAATCCGTGCCGTTCGCTGCTGGATGTAATGCTCCTTGGCTTTGCCTTTTGCTTGTCTTGAGGCCCTTTTGCAGACCGGTCTGGCCGTGGATTTTACCTTTTTTGCTCTTTCATGGTACATATCAACGGGGTCCGCGGGCTCACATACATACATGTTTACGTTCGGAGGCCATCCTGCCAAGACAAACCTCTCGGCCGAGTCTTGAACCGGGGGGGGGGGGAGAAAAATTAAAAAGATCGGCAAAACATGGGTTTTTGAGTTTAGTCATTGTTTGTTGGGTGATCTCGGGGTTACCCCATGCGGGCCCGTCATGCGATCGACATTATGACTGTGTGTGTCTTGTAGAAATGATACGGAATAATGCCCCCCCCGCCGGGTCCTGGCTCTGGCCGGGGAGGAAAGTATGTAAGATGACAGGCAGACTAAAGTCTTTGCAGGTTTCTTTCCGTGCTCCTTTCGTGCTTTATTGCAACTATATGCAGGTGGAAGACAGTTTCCGATAGGGGGCTCTGGCAGTCTCATTCTTTCACGTCACTCATGACGAGTATGTTCATGTTGATCCTTTCTCAGCACATATGCCAGGTAGATCTCTGCTGCATTCGACATACAATGTATCTTAGTTTGATTTGACCGACGCAATTCGCCTCAGTAGTACCCCCAGACCCTGTTCCCGAAATTGGCCTCGAGTTTCTCCCATCCGCCAATAACACACCTTGGTATCATAATAAAACATTGTACAGGTATTTCCTTGTTTGCCATTAAATCATCACTTCCCATTGGTACCCTTCAGCCGTTTCCAGAGCCCCCCCTGCTTCTGCGCCGCATTCTCCCGCGCCAGCCTTCTGGCAGCATACTCGAGAGGACTGATCGGCGGTGCATTACCACTCCCGCCGCTCCCGGCCTCGCTGGCGGGGGGCGCGGCCGAGCGGCCAGCGCCCGGGCTGTGCGGCGACTGTTGCGCCTCGCGTGGGTCGATCTCGTCAAACTCCTCCACTTCAAGCGCCGGCAGCTCGCCGAGCTTATCTGGAAGTCTCTCGCCTGGGAACGAGTAACCGGCTGTCGGGGCTGAGACGGAGCCACCGGTGGCCTCGCGCATCTTGTCGAGGCCTGTGGAGAGGTTGCCCACGAGGTGCGCCTTCCTGTTCTCAAAGTATGAGTCGTTGTCGTAGTAGGCCCCTTTGCCATGTTTCGGCGGCGGGGCTGGTGGTGCCGGAGGCATCGAGACGCTGATGTCCTTGATCATCTGGTACAGGTCCGGGAAACGCCCCTTGAACTCGGCCTCGAGCTCCCTTTGGTGTTCGTCCACAGCGGCCTTCTTCTGGCCCACCTCCCGGGGGCTGAAGTAACTGTGCTGCGTGTTGCTTTCGTGTTGGACCCGCTGCAGCCATTCCTCGTAGCGTGCCTGGTTTCGCCTGACCTGGTCCTCGGTCGGCGGCGTGGCTGATCTGAGGCTGTCTGCATACTTTTTGGCTTCCTTAGTCATACGGTCGCCCGTGATGTACTTGTCAAATGACATCGAGAACTCCCGGAACGGTCCCTTCAGGACAAAACAGTTCCCTGGCCAGCCCTCCCTCCTGAGGAGCTCCAATAGTTCGACCGCAGCAGGGCATTCCCAGAGGGCCTCGATGTTCCTGTCATAAATGACTACACACTTGGTCTTGCTCCATCTCGTGAAGGACCTCCGGCTCTGCTCGTCTGGGAACGTGCGGTCCAGCATTTCGAGAGCGGCTATCCTCAGAAATTTCGCTGGCATCCTCAGGTTCACTGCGCTGTGCACGTGTGATCTCTGGAACTCTGAGGGCGACCTAAGGTCGGCAAATAGGATTTGTGCCGGTGTGAAGATCTCTAGAAGACCATTGAGATGGCCAGCTAGGATCATCTGTGGACCCTCCTGGGCTTCTTGTATCGTCTCCGTCAATCTCGGGGCTTCTTGGCTGGCCACGGCCCGCTCCCTCAGCCGTCGATGATGGAACCAAACCTTTGTGATGATAGTCAGCATCTCCAGACCATATAAAGCAACAACAACATGACTCCATTCTGGAGGGATGGAGATGGCGGTGGGGCGGGAGTGATTTACCTTGACCTCATTCGCTTCTATTCCGAGGTGCGAAGCGTAGTATTCTGCCGTTCCATCGCTCGGATGAGGGTCTACCCTGAAGTATTCCTCGAGACGGCTGACAACATGAGTAGCAAGGCGGGGACTCGGAGGGATGCTTTTTTCGTTGGCGAACACCGTCCTCTTGGAGTTCCGCGAGTGGTTCATCAGTGGCTGCCGCAGGATGCCACCGTCCAGTGTTGCCCCTGCCAGAGCCATAGTAGCGGCCAGTCCACCGGTCCGATATGGCGGTGTCGTTCGGGACTGCTGGAGCGGCGGCCGTTGCGAGCTGGAGCTAGATACACGAGCCGATGACGGAGCTGACATCCTCTCTTGGCTCGCCGACGCAGCTGCCGTCGTTTCGGGTTCGACCTGCTCCTCCTGCAGGGCCACACTGGCAGTCTGCGCCCGCCAGAGGCCGGCCCTGTCGCTAGCTGGGACCTGCGACCGTCTGGGGCTCGAGATCGACGGGGCGAGGATGCTGTCTCTGAAAGTCGTGCCAGAGAAGACAGAGGACCTGTCGCTTTGGTAGACGTCGGCCGGGTTCTGGAAGGGCGTCTCGGCCCTCTCAGGGTGCTTGACGAGATTGTTGGACCTGATGAATGCCACAAACGAGCAGGCCTGATCCTCAGGGAGCAGGTCCCACACGCCTACTGGCATCGACAAGAGGAGTAAGGTGGAGTGACTCTTGAAGACACCCTGGACCTTGACGTATCTTGCCAGAGCCGGGAAGCCCGCTAGCCACTGTTCCCACGCGTTCAGGTCCAGCCTCTGGTCGTCTTCGAGGGCGAGAGAGATCATCACGTGGGGCTTGTCCTCGTTTGGTTCGGTACAGCACTCTTCATCTTCCGCAGGTCCTCGGCCCAGAGGCAAGCCTGAGGGGCTCGGGTCCCGTGGCGGTGACGGTGGGACCCTATCATGGGAGATCATGCGGCTCATCTCGATGCTGGGCGCACGGTGATCGGAGGTCATCATGAAATGGACTGGCGTCGACCTGGCCTCGAAGCGCTTGCCATTGATCAGGATAGGCCGCGGATGCTTGAGCCGAGCAAGGATCTCGGCGTGGAGCATAGCGGCCGAGAATGTCTTGAGGCGCCATTCGCCCAAGACTTCAATGAGGGCATTCGTGAAGGAGTAGCGGCCTGGGTCGGGGGCAATGGCATCCCAGCTCGAGGCTGATATCGTCTCGGTGATACTTTTGCCGTTCGGGAAAGTGGCTGATGCCGCGCCGGCACAGCAGTCCAACAATACCAGGACATCCGACACGGACCGCTCCAGCAGCGTCTGTATAGCTGACCATTGAAGTGAGGGAGACCCGGAATGCCGCGTCGCGCACCAGGTGCTCTGCCTCGACTCATCTATCTTGGCGTGGCCTCCATAGTAGATGATGAACAGGGTATCCTCGTGTTCATGATCCTTGATGAGAGAACCTATCCTCATCATGAGATCGAGATGAGGGTTGTCGGCCGGGATAGCGAAGACGTCCGTGTTGAAGCCATAGTCCTCACGAAAGCAGGCGTCCAGGTCCTCAAGCTCTGGCAGCACGAACAAGTCGTCTGTCTTCCAGTGCAACAGGAGAACCTGCACATTCCTATACCTCTGTGATGCCCGCCCCCGGTTAGGAAACGCCCTGCTGGCAGACTGTGGGCGGCAGGATCACATCGTGGTAAGTATTGTAGTCATCAAGGAGACAAAGGGCTTCTTGTTCTTCTCACCTCTTGAAGGGTCTGGGCGAAGCTGTCGAGCTGCTTCACGTGATAGTTCACACGGCTCGTGTCGTGTGTAGCAGGAGGAGCATAGTCGATCCCCGAGCCGTACTGCAGGGGAGGACATGGTGAGCAAGACGTCGATACCTCCTCGGGCCGCATTGTTATTATTATGATCGCTCAGCCCAACAATACAGAGGGGGACAACGAGCAGGACGAGGGGGGGGGGGACAAGAGGCAAGAGCGAGCGGAAGGGAAAAGAGAGACGAGGACTATATGGTGGATAGACAGAAAGGGGAACAGGGGAGTAGAGGGGCATAAGGGACATAAACAGTCATGGGATCGTAGAGCACACTGGAGAGGAACACAGAGTAATAGAGAAATATCGGGACATAAGGATGCTGGATATAGTGACATAAGGAGGTACATACGGTAGAGTCGACACTGCTTGTGGAGCTTCCCTCGGCCGGCCTCCTCGTCCTTATAGCATAGTATGGCTGTGGTTGCAGGCTTGCCATGGCCCCCGTATAGTGTGTGCTGCGTGGGCGGCGTGGGCGTGGGCGTGGATGTGGGCGTGAGCGAGTGCGAGTGCGTGTGCGTGTGCCTATACGCGCGTGTGTGTGTAGCCCCTCAAGTGAGTGCGGGCCAGACTACCCGGATAGGATGACCGAAGCACAACCGCCGGGTCGTAAGGTATCAACCGATGCGGGGGCCTTCCTAGGCCGAGCCGACGACACTGGCAGAGGAAGAGTAGAATACGAAGACACCATATGCAGAAAAAAGAGAGAAGGAGAGGCCAATGACACGACTCATCAGACAGGGAAGGGACTGTCAAGTGGTCTACGGGGACGGTCACCGACGGGCCCGGCAGTGGTTGTTCAAGGGTGGAGCTTCTGTGTCCGCCGGGGAAGCGCAAAAAAGAGGAGTGGCGATAGACCAGCGAGCGAGAAAGAAAAGAGAGAGAGCAGACAGAAAGAAAAATGATGATCAGCTAGGTACAGTATTGCTGTAGGCGTGTGTACTGTGCATGGCTCGTTGCAAGAAGAGGTGGTGATAGGTTGTAAGAGGTGAAGAGAGAAAGAGAGGAGAAGGGATGAGATGAGACGAGGTGATGTGTGCTTGTGTTGAGATCGGGAAGGAGGTTGTCTGCTGGCTCCTCTGAAGAACGTCTAGGATTAGCTATTGGAAGAGACACTGAGAGAAGAGAGAGAGAGAGAGAGAGAGAGAGAAGGAGCAATGGCCGCAAATAACAACAGGTCTGCCTGGCTGCTGGAAAATTGTGCCAATTCAACCATGAAGAAGAGAGTGCCCACTGCTCACTGCTCACTGCCGACTGGACAGCGCAGCCATCATGCATCTGCAGGGGATGGAAATATAGAGGGAAGGGGCGAAGCCCTGAGAAGCGCTAGACCCGTTCCAACACCGAGGGGGTGTTCTTGCACTGTACCACGGGTGGTACGCAGGCGCGGCAGGTACATTTGGCTGACACCTCAAACGTGCTGTTCGCCCAGGTACCCTCTCCCGTCTTGAAGTGATCCTCGTTCCTCGGTGAGCCTTCTGGCCATCGGTGCAGCACCAGAGGCACGAGGCTCAAAACAAACCCCTGCCGAGCCGACACCATCTTTAATCTCCTCTTCTCGCTCATCAGCACCTTCGTTTCCCCCGCCTTTCCTTTCCCAGCAGCCTGACAGCCTGGCTGCCTGACAACCCTGCCTGCCTGACTTAGTATTGTTGGTATGCCTGACAGCCTGACAACGACATTTGTCTCGAAAAGGGTATTTTTAACATATCGATAGGGCATCTGGATAGAGAATCATAAGGCTGCGACAGGTTTCTTACTGTGTGCCTCTTCCCACTCATTCCTTCTTCACTCGATCTGGTGACCGACACACCCAATATACCATCGACCAAGATCTTGTCTCTATCGAGATCAGCGGTGGTGGTGATAATTCCAAAGTCGTCGGCCCAGAAGCCTGCCTATGCATGGTCCGGCTTTTCAACCGGCATCTAGGTTTGTTTGGACTTACCCATCCCAGGTGGAGTCTTTGTGGTCGCTTCGGTGACGGGGCAGATTCCCGCAACAAGGAGGCTGGTGACAACAGAAAAAGAGAGAGGTTATTCTTTCTGCCCAGGACATACACCAATGGGAGAACTTTCCCGGCCTCCGGTACACCAGCTATAGCTACAGGCCAAGTACCCACAGTACTACTAAGAGGAACGACGTGCTCACCACCCTGGCCACAAGCGAGCAACGAAGAACCCCCCACGTGCTGAGGGTGCCATCCGGAGAGTAAATCAAGACAGGACAAGCACACCTTCATCACCGAGAGAGAGAGAGAGAGAGACCATGAGGCAGCGTATCACCTTCCTGCACAGGCCACAGGACGCCGTCGATCCATCGACCTTCAAGGTCCTCGACAGCAGCCTGACGGGCCCAGTCCTGCCCGCAGTAAGGGAGGATCGTGTCACCCTGGCCCTGGACGAGCTGCCGGATGAGCTGCGCCAGGTCCTGCAGAGCTCTCATGAGCTTCACGTGCGATGGGTCAGCCCACACCCCTACGACACCGTGAGCCCTCTCTTCTCGCGCCTCTCGCCCGGGTTCCACCTGTTCTACACGCCTCAGCCAGAATCCCTGGCCCAGGAGTAAGTATAAGGACTTTCGAGGGAGGCAGCAGCAGCAGGAAGAATGAATGAATGAACGAATGTATGTATGTGTGCTGATCACTACGCGAATAGCGATGGGCGACTCTGCAAGACACTGCAGGAGGCCTTTGGTCAGGGCCTGGACTGCAACTCACCCCAGACCTCCTTCACAACCCTCCCCAACGACCGCTTCTCCCACGCCACGGCCTACCAATACTACTCGCCCCTAGAGTCCCTTAGGCCGCTCATAGCCTACGCCCACAGCACACTCTGCCCACCCCCGTCAGCCACCACCCCGGAAGGGTCCTCCTGCGCCTCCCGTGTCGACCGTCTCAGCACTGCCAGCAGCCTCGATGTCTCGTGGGACACCATCAGCCACGCTATCAAGGTCACTGCCCAGTGGACCTACCAGGACGAGCCGCTCATTGTGACCTCGCCCCTCGATGCGAGCAACCACCGCGTCGAGGTTGGCGTGCTGGCCTCGGACCCTACCCAGCACGGCGTTGAGCCCCACGAGATCGGCCTGGCCGGCGTGCTGACGGTCCTGGGCCAGGATAAGAAGCCCTCGGCCACGGTCTTCAAGTTCCCCGCCCGCCACCGTCGTGCCGAGGGCGGCGCCTTTACCGCCAGCTTCCTGGAGCCCACAGGCCTGCACCCATCGCTGCAGCTCCGGCTCAACAGCGCCGCCCTCCGGCCCCCGCCTGGCGCTGCCGACGGCGCCTGTGCCCTCCACGCCCACCTGACCCTTCCGCGCGCCGTCTTCGCGGACAAGTACCAGCTCTCAGACCCCCTCTTCCTCGCGAGCAAGAACCTCAGCGCCCTGCGCTACACCTCCCAGCCCGTCGACCTCGAGGCACCAGACTACGTCATGAAGCTGTGGGGCTCCGCCGCGCTGCTCGAGCTCTCCCCTCCTCCTCCTCCTCCTCCGACGGAGCCAGAGGCAGAGTTAGGCCCCGACACGTGGACGGCCGAGGTGCCCCTCCACCTCCGCTACCTGGCCCCTGCGCCCGGCGGGTACAGAGATGTCGAGGTGCCCTACCCGGCCGTCTTCTGGGCATGCACCACCGAGGAAGGCACCAAATTCCCGTCGAGCCCGTTCGAGCGCGTCAATTTGGGCTATGACGGGCTATTTGGCCCGCGTACCGTATTCTGGCACGTCGACCCGCAGCCTATTGCAGCAGCAGAAGGAGGAGATGCTCGGCTGACGAGTGGCCTCCGCGTGCCGGTTCTAGACGTGGACAGGGCCGGGTGGGTCAGCATGGGGACTACGGCCGTCGTGGCCCTTGGGTCCGGGTGGATCGTGTGGAAGCTTGTCCAGCTGTATCTCACGACGGGCTACGGACCTGCCAAGCAGATGGAGGGGCTAGAGAAGAAGAAGGAGCAGTAGTCGTGGTAGCAAGGCACATGCGAGATTGTATGTAAGAATCTTGATGATGACGATGATGGTGATGAGAGATTGCACCATCCCTCTTCTAACATATAGGCTCATCCATCATGTCTTGCCTGAATTCTCCTCTAGAGCTAGAGCAAATCAACGCCCGCCGTGCCGGCTCCTAAGCAACCCTACTCCACGAGTTCTATAGATTTTCAGTCGAGGCCGCATACTCCTTGAGAAAAATTTCCTCGGGCTTCCGGGTAGAAGCACTGGTTGGCCACATAACTCCACACGATGGGAATTGGCCGCTCTGTTGCACGCATGAGAGCTCCCACCGCCACGCCCTGCGTCAACAAATTGTCCCTTGACAGACAAACACCGTTTAGAAGGCGAAGACTTGGTCCTCAAGTTTGCTGACGGGGCGGGCTTTCTTGAAGCCCAGAGACTCGGTGGTCTTCTTCAAGCCGCTGATCATGGGAGGTGGGCCGCAGAGGAGAATCTTGACATCGTCGGCAGGCTTGGGCAGCCATTTCTGTAGATCGCTCATGTTAGCCGTACAGTCCTTTCTTCTTCTTCTTCTTCTTCTTCTTCTTCTTCTTCTTCTTCTTCGTCTTCCTCTTCCTCTTCAGACTTTTGCCAGTTGCGTGATACGCCAGAATACATACCGAGATCATGTCACTAGTGACGTAGCCGACACCGCCGATCCACCCCTCAGGGGGCTTGTCCAGGACGTAGTGCACCCTGAAGCCCTTGTCCTCCTCGGCGAGGGCGTCGAGGTCCTCCTTGAGCAAGATGTCCTGCTTGGTGACGTTGGCAAAGATGAGGTCGACCTCGGTGCGGTCGCCAGCCTTGCGGCCGCGGATGATGGCCTTGACGACCTGCAGCATGGGCGTGATGCCGGTGCCGCCGGCGATCATGCCGAAGTGGCGCACCATGTTGGGCGTGTACGAGAAGGCACCCTTGGGCCCGCGGACGCGAATCGACTGGCCCACGGCCAGCGAGGCGAAGTGCTTGCTGATGTTGCCTGTCGGGTACGACTTGATCAGGAGGTCGAAGTGGCCGGCCTGCTCATCGCCGCTGATGGGCGTGTACGACCGCACAATCTCCTTGTGGGTGCCATCGGGTTGGGGCAGGACGGCGCCGATCGAAATGTGCTGACCGATGGGTAGGCCGAGGAGATGGGACGGGCTGGGGAGGGCGAAGCGATAGCTATTCAAAAGAAACAAGAAAAGAAAATATACATGGTTAGCAGGGGTGGGAAGAAAAGCAGACAGCAAGTCTTGATAGAAGTAGTTGGTTGGCTTATGAGTTGGCGTAGGTGAGAACTTACATGGCGGTGTTGTGGGAGAGGATGGTCTTCTCCTTGAGCTCAAACTCCTGGAAGATGTCTGGCTTCAGGGACTTCTTGGGTTCTGCAGGGTGTCAGTCAGTCACTTGTGAGATGGCTGGTGGTGGTGGTGGTGGTGGTGCGGCCGCCGCCACCGCCGCCTGTACTGGTCGGACCTGGCTCGGCATGTTGGGAATCTGCCCCAGGAAGAGATGCAGAAGATGATAAAGAAGAGGGCTCAACTCACGAGTCCTAATGAACTTCAGGGCACCCAGAGCGAGGGCCAAAACAACGGCGTAGGGTAGCCATTCTCGCTTGACAATGAACGTGCCAAAAACAAGCAGGCCGGCAGGGATGTAAATCCCATCGACATATTTCTTGGAGGTGAGAGGCTCCTTGGTCGCCATGATGCCGTGTCTTGGTCGGTTGTGCGTAAGGTAGGAATTGATCGTGGACGAGTCTCGTGAGCCCTTAAGAGATGATGCGATGCTGACCCTGAGACCTCGAGGCAAGCTCTGTACTCTTATCTGGGGAAGGAGGAGGCGAGGCGGAGGGGTAAAGGGAAACAGAGACTTGGTCCTCGAGTTGAATGTTGAGGAGCTTAAGCCCCAGGAAAGAGGTCCAGGGTGTCGTAACGACGGGATCGGAGCTCTTAGCGGGGAGCTCGAACCACTCGACCAGGGTCCCACGGCCGCCTCCGCCGCTATCTTTCTTCTTCGGGCAAGGCGGTGTAGGACTGGTCCCTCGGTATCGCAGGCTCCTTTTCCCACCTCGAGTCTGCATCGCCGGCAGATTACGGTTCTGTCTCGAGAACCCTCATTGACTCTCACTTGTATTGACTTTTGTTTGGATCAGAGCAGGGTGCGATCTTACTGCTGCATCTGAAGGATGGGTGAGGGTATCGCAGACGATTCCCCGTTTCCCCTAACGGACGTGGACAGATGGGTGCTCTCACAGACGGACGAGGAATTCAAATATCATAATTGGGATGAGCTAAGAACCATCATCGGTAGGTTGCTATACCAGAGTTCATTGCACCTGTGGCCCAGTGGTCCTCCCCTCCCTGACAGGCTTGATGATAGATACCAACAACCTCTCGGTCTTGAAGCGCAAGCCAAGTGACCTGCGCGCATACATGGCATGGTCTGCGGCAACCAAGGCCGAATATGGATCCATGACCAACTATCTCCTGAAAAACCGTCTGCCCACGGCATGGGGCGGCCTTCCGTTCACCCCGATCTCTGAGGTTCCCT
Source organism: Cryphonectria nitschkei (assembly GCA_006503525.1). Classification (NCBI taxonomy): domain Eukaryota; kingdom Fungi; phylum Ascomycota; class Sordariomycetes; order Diaporthales; family Cryphonectriaceae; genus Cryphonectria; species Cryphonectria nitschkei. Next base: position 23,586 of record LAZJ01000009.1, on the reverse strand, counting down.
TTGCCAATCCATCCGACTATCGAGTGCTGAGGAACGACTGGCCCTACGGCCTCACTCCCGGCATCACACATATTGTCGTGTGGAGCCGAACTGTCATCCCCACGGACCCCAGCACTGGCGACGTGACCCCTGACAGCAGACGGCTCATCTGTGACTTTATCAAGACATACTTTGTCGACAGGCTTGGTCCAGGCGGCGGGGATCGGGTGATGTGGTTCAAGAACTGGGTATCCCTCCAGTCGGTGCGTTCCTTGGAGCACGTCCACGTACTTGTCAGGGATGTGGACCCGTTGATAGTGGAGGAGTGGACGGAGGAGCACGAATTCCATAGATAGCACCCGACCAAAAGATCTGTAGACACTCCGTCGAGCCAGTGCTCCCTTTCCCCCTGCCCGTGGGACCATTCGTGACAGACGATCAGGCTGCAGCCCGTCGCTGCTTCCTGTTTCCAGCAGCCGGCGCAGCCTCCTGACCACCACCCTGAGCGCCTTGCAGTCCCGCCATCTGCTTCGCCTGTCCGAGCAGTCCGTAGCCTTGATATGCTCCATATGCCGGGACGACGGCCCACAGCAGCCAGAACCAGTTTCCAAACAGCATGACCAAGACCTGACAAGCCCAGGTGACCCACACGACATCCCACATGTACTCTGTCAGGCCCCTCGCAGCGAGGTCCTCGCCAGACGACTTGAGTGCGCCAGTGTTAGGGTCGAATTTTGGGCGCCCCGCCTTCTCGAGGGCAAACTGGCAGATGAAGCTCGGCAGGGACAGGAAGAAGTAGGCGAGGAGCGAGCGGGATCGGAAGACGAGGTACCATGCCAAAAAGAGTCCATTTACCACGGCCGCGCCGATGTGTAGGTTGTTGAGGGCCGCAGCGTTGGACTTGGCGCGGTCCTTCTTCGCCTTCTGCGCCATGATGTTGCAACGTATGGAAACGGGCCAGAGGGCAAGAGTCGAGGATGGCTGAGTGTCTGTATGCGATGCGCCAGAAGAGGTCCACTTGTGTAGCTGGCTCTGAAAATCTGATGGAATGCCCTCTATTGGGGTTCGTCGGCTGATCGAGAGGGAGAAGAGCGGTGTGGCTGCTTGGGGTCTGCAAAGTCTGTTAGTATTATTGGTTTGGTGTTGTCGTCTCGAGGCAAGTCGTCATATAATAAATAGTCGTGTGTGGTAAGAATGCGAAAGCTGTAGACCAGGTGGAGGGAGACATGCACAGATTTGGAGCTGAAAAGGTGCTGGTGCGTGTACCTTGTCCTTATGAGTGTGTGGGGTTGGTGCGCTGACGTGCCGGTTGCTACATGCTATAGTACTATAGTAATACAGTACGTACCGTAGTACAGTAGTAACCTCAATTGGTACCACAGCACACACGCAGCGGGCACACAGTAAATCGGATGGCGGGGGGGGATGGGGGCTAACAAATAGCGGGCCAAACGCTGCATGGTTGCAGGCAGGGACAGGGCTGGTGGGGAGCGCAAGCGGTTGCTCCAGCGGCAGAAACGCCCAATCACTTCCTGTTGCAGACGGGGTCAAAACATCCAACTAGACTTCACACACGCCCACCACGCACACGCACTTGCCTACGCCACAGACCTCAATCCGTTCACACCTCCTTACTTATGCCGTCGCACCTGCTACATTTCTTCTGTCCTTCACCTTCCGCGGGGCATTCAGTTGCTTTTTGTGGCTGGTAATCTTTGCTTGTGTCGGGTGCGCTCATCACTTCTGAGCTGGAATCACAGGCCTCGACTCCTGTTCCTTCCTGTGTCCCCAGAGAGCTGGAACCTCGACAAATCACAACACTAGCAATCCTCTTCCTCTTCGCTGTACTTCCTCGTACCATACCGAGGCTCATCAGTGCACGGTGCTTCGGGTGGCTCCGGTAATCCGTGCGATCGCTGTCTCGGAAACCACGAAGTAAACATCTCTTGACCACTACGAGGAGGCTCTAGACAACACAAGAGCACTTGTTTCAATCGCCCCACGACGCCGACGCTGGGTCTCCTCGTCACCCAGCCCTGCTCTGTCTCTCTCCTCAGACCACGACGACATCAAGACCCTAGGTTCTCTTCTATTTTCGTCATCTGGTCATCCGGACTCTTGACCACGCGCCTCTATTGTGCTGCGGACTCTTTAATACTCTTGTATTCTACTCAGGCTCCGCGCGATCATCATCTGCATGCACCATAACACTCGACCACCACCGACTTGATCCCACGACCGACTTCGAAGCTCCTCCTTGTCGTTGGCTAAACGAATTTTCGCTCGTCTTGCTGGACTGTCCGCATAAGGGCTAAGATCTCTACGTCTGGTCAACAACCAGGTCCGCGACACCTCATGGATCGACGGCACCGGTAACAACACTTACTGTTGTTTGGGCCAGGCTAATGTTGAACATTGACAATATGGCGCCCCTCGTTGCTGCATCCAACGAGATGCTACAACAAGCTGTATACTACCACCTCGACAACAATTCGCTCGATAATGCTCTCTTCTTCGCTGAGAGGCTAGGCGCCCAGGATAAGACCGCCGAGGCTACTTTCCTCTTGGCCCTCTGCCACTTCCGCTTGGGTGACGATCGGACCGCATATCATTTCAGCAAGGCTGCCGGCTACAGAGGGCTTCATCTCGGTTGTTCGTATGTCTTCGCGCAAGCATGCCTGCGGTTGGAATCATGGAAGGATGGGATCGCCGCTCTGGAAAAGTCAAGAGGGCTCTGGTCGCCTAGAAACAACATGGGCAAGCATACGGCGGGACTGAGAATGCCACACCCGGACTCGGCGGCGTGCAGCTGTCTGCTGGGAAAGTTGTATCGTGGCTATGACGACAAGACAAGGGCCGTCGCCTGTTTCGAGGAGTCGTTGAAGGTGAACCCACTGATGTGGGACGCCTTCACCACGTTATGCGATATGGGTGTCACAGTCCGAGTCCCAAACATCTTCAAGAGCAACGACACGCTCATCAAAAATTTCGATCAAGTGGCGAACGGCCCCGCCAAAGACCACAAGGAACCATCCTCGAACGCCCTCGAACCTCTCCACGTACCCAAGAAATCTTCCCGATCAGCTGCCCAGGACGCTGCAGATCCTTTCGACTCATCACGCATGACAGGATCAAATGACATAGTCTCCTTCAGCGACCTCCAGGATGATGGGAACGATTTCATGTCCAAGATTGTTGCTGCCAGGTCGCGGAATGGCAATGCCGCTGGTCCATCACCGAATTTGGAAGGGGCCATAGAGACACCAACAGGTTATGCCTTCGCTGCTGAGGCCCAGGCGCCACGGGTGGTGACGGGCCCTGAGCCGCCTCATGCACCGATGCGGAGGACAAGACCATTACAGACTACTAATCAAGAGGCACCGCCTCGGGTGGCGTACAAGCTGCAGTCCAAGAGGAGAGCTCAGGTGCAGGACTCGGCAGAGGCGCCGTCTGAACCGGCACCAGCACTTCTCAAGGCCTCGTCCATAATGGAGCGAAAGCGGACTGTCTCTGGGCAACCAGTACATTCGAGGCCGATGCACACGGATGAGCCGGGAGCCCCCCAGCGCAGGAGTGCGCGCTTAAATGTGTTCAACAAGTCCACCACGAAGACGAGCTCTGGCGCGTCTACTGTCGGTGTGGCTGCTGGGCGCGAACTGAAGAGGGCCAGGGCGCCAATATCAAATCGCTTCGTCAGATCGAACACAAGTGTCGGTCGTGTGGTTAGTGGCAACAGACGTGGTACCGAGGATGTGGCGAGCATGGATGTCGACCGTCAAGAGGGCCCGACGGCCAAGGCGCCCGTGACGGCGCAGCGCATGCCGCAGAAACCGCCAGATCCGGAGCCTGTCGGTACCGAAGAGGCGCTGAAGCTAATCCTGGATTTGTTGAGGCGGTATGGCTACGGGTACCAACAGCTCTCGCAATTCGACTGCCAGGATGCGCTTCAGTCCTTTAGCACGCTCCCTCGGCAGCATCAAGACACACCGTGGGTGCTAGCGCATATGGGCCGGGCTCAGTACGAACAGGCGGCGTACCCAGAGGCCGAGAGATACTTTCGACGTCTGAGGATCATGTCCCCTACCCGCATGCAGGACATGGAGGTGTATTCAACCATTCTCTGGCACCTCAAACGGGAGACAGACCTGTCGTTCTTGGCGCATGAGCTCATCGACTCTGCATGGCTGTCACCGGAGGCGTGGTGTGCGCTCGGAAATGCGTGGTCCCTGGCGAAGGACCACGAGCAGGCCCTGCGGTGTTTCAAACGGGCAACACAGCTCGCTCCCAAATTCGCATACGCTTATACGCTTCAGGGCCATGAGCACATGGCCAATGAAGAATACGACAAAGCCCTCACAACATTCAGGCTGTCGATCTTGGCAGACCGACGCCACTACAATGCCTGGTACGGCATCGGTATGGTGTACGAAAAGCTCGGAAACTATGACAAGGCCTACATCCACTTCCAGGCAGCCTCCCAGATTCATCCTACTAATGCTGTCCTCATATGCTGTATCGGCACGGTTCTGGAAAAACAGAAGCAAATCAAGCAAGCCTTGGCCTTCTTTAGCAAAGCAACCGAATTGGCCCCCCGTGCTGCTCAGGCCAGATTCCGGAAGGCGCGTGCCCTCCTGGCTATCGGGCATCTTCCCAAGGCCCAGAATGAGCTCCTCATCTTGAAAAGTCTAGCCCCAGACGATGCCCGTGTGCACTTCCTGCTTGGTAAACTATACAAGGCGCAGAACGACAAAAGCCAGGCCGTACGACATTTCACACAGGCTTTGAGTCTTGATCCCAAGGTATATTATAACCTTTCTTTGTTCTTTCTTTTTTCGGCTCCGAAAATAAAATCGAGGAGATAAAGTGTATCTCTGAGATGAGACTAACCTTCCTTGCAGGCGAGCCAGCAGATCAAGGAGGCGATTGAGAGTCTGGAGGACGATGATGGGCTCGACGACTCGATGGTTCAATAATGAGTGAAAGCCACGTATATGATACTCCGCGGTCTTACTTGTCATGTCGGACGGAAATCGCATGAGCACAATGGGAACAATGACTTACGAGAGTCTGACACTACATATCAAGGTCTACCTCTTTTAATTGCCTGAGTGTGGTGTGTGAATTCAGGTGGGACAAGCAAGCAAGCATGGCATGGAGCATTAGTAGGAACCCCAATATGGAGCATGGCACAGGCGTCAAACATGACGGGACGGGAGACAACGAATAAAACGCAGACGATGCAGATAGGAATCGTCCTACAGCGATTTCCTTGCTGGGTCTGAAAATGCTGGTGGTTTCTTTTTTCCCCCGCGGGAATGCAGAGGCAGGTAACTGGACGCATGGTTGGTGCTTGAGTTATTAACGACCCCCTCCTGCTGCTCTCTTCTACTGTGTATAGGTACTTCAGCATTGCGTCGGGATGGGTACATTTACATCAATCATGATGAAAAAGAATCGATGATGTCCCGTATTTACATTACAAGGTGCAATATTCCACCGCGCTATGCCCTCTTCACCTTATTGTCGCTCGTCACGCTGTTCGTCGCAAAAGATTTATGTACAAGAACGATAGAGCCACGCAGAGTATGTGCGCTCCCCCTTTCCTCCCGCCTTTTCTACAAAACCCCAGTTCATCACGGAGTCTCGGTGGGCACCTCCATAAAAGCCCTCAGCGCGGCATCCAGATCCGGAATATCACTGGCCGTCTTAGCAATACTAGCCCACCTTACCTTTCCTCCCCTATCAACAGCAAAAGCGCCACCCGTCTGCCACCGTGTCCCGCTGTCGACAGTCTTGTTCCAGATGCCCTCGTTCTTGCCCAGCTGCACGGCGTTGTATATACTCATAGGCCCCACGGCGTGCCAGTACGAGCTCAGGCCCAGGCCCCAGGCGGCGTAGATGTCGCGGTCCTCGTCAACGACCACTTCGGTGTTCCACTGGCCGCCGACCTCGGGGATCCATTTCTCGGTGGCTTCTTGGCTGGAGTGGGAGATGGCTATGCAGGCTATCTTGCCGGCGTGCGTGTTGGAGAAGGCGACCAAGTTGCGGAAGGACTTTTCTGCGACTGTTGTGTTTTTTGAGAGGACGGACGGATGTCACTTTTGGTTAGCTGGCGGTCAAGGGGAAAGGTTGAAGTTGATAGCTGATAAGGAAGGGGAAAAGAGGAGAGAAGGGGGAAGGGAGAGATGAAGAGGGAGGGCTTGACGGGCTTACATGGACAGCCACAATGTCTCAGGAAGACGATGACGGCGGGCTTATCGTGGGGCAGCTTGAGCTTCTCGTGTTCCGGGGCGGGCTCGCCTACCTTTGGGATGGGCGCCACTTCTCTTGGGGGAGGGGACTTGAAGGATTGGATCTCTTTGAAGAAGTGATCTTTTAATTCTGCAGCCATATTGTACTTTGCTTGTGATCAAGATGGAGAAAGAGAGGTCGACTTGTGTGGTGTGGTGGTAGTAATTTTGGAGGGATGATCTGGTGGTTTAAAAGGGGAGGTTCCAAGTCTTGGGATGGGTATAAATAAAGTCCAGAAGACAAGAGAAGGTCAGTAAGTAAGGAGTTATCGATATGAGATGTACACGACCAAATGATCATCTTACACGTCGATCACAAGGCGGGAACGCGGTGAAGACGTGCATGAACCTTTGTCGAGCCGAACAGCTGTTGAGGTTCCCCACAGTTCCATTGACCAAGCTCATCCCTGCTGCAGCGTCATCCCGTCGGCTTCTCCCGCGGGCACTGCATACAATGATTAATTCTTTTTTATACGACGACCAGCATCCTGGCATCCTTGAACCACAGTCATCTCACTCACTCAACCCCCTCGTTTACTTACGTTAAGGTGAGAGGCCGTCATCTTCATTCGTATTGCGACGATACAAGATGCATGAGATCATAACCCTCCAGCTGGGCCAGCAGAGTAACTACCTTGCAACGCATTTCTGGAACGCCCAGGTTCGAGCCCTCTTCCGCTGCGGAGAACGAGAAGAAGAAGAAGAGCACACTCTCCCTGACACTGCCTCAGGAATCTTACTTCACCTACTCGAAAAATGAAGAGTCACCTGTCGACCACGATGTGCACTGGCGACCCGGCATCGGCGCCGACGGCACCGAGACGTACATGCCGCGAACAGTCATCTACGACCTGAAGGGCGGCTTCGGCTCGCTCAAGAAGATCAACGCCCTCTACGACATCACCGACGGCAGCGAGCCCGGTGCCTCTTCTTCCTCCGCCTCCGCCTCATCGCTGTGGTCAGGGCGCACCGTCGTGCAGAGGGCAGACCCCATCGCCCCCAGCGAGTACCAGCAGTCCCTCGACGCCGGGCTGGCGCCGCCGCGCCTGACGACCGACTCGGTGCGGTACTGGAGCGACTTCAACCGCGTCTTCTACCACCCGCGGAGCATCGTCCAGCTCAACGAGTACGAGCTGAACTCGAGCCTCGTGCCCTTTGAGAGGTGGGACACCGGCGGGGAGCTGTTTGCTGGCCTGGACAGGGAGCATGACGTTGTGGACCGCGACCTGCGGCCGTTTGTCGAGGAGGCCGACCAGATGCAGGGGATCCAGATCATGACGACGCTGGACGACGCGTGGGGTGGGTTTGCCTCGAGGTATGCCGAGCGGCTGCGGGATGAGTATGGGAAGATCACGATCTGGGTCTGGGGTGCACAAGAGCGATTTCAGGGTGTGAGCAGGGTAAGTTATTTCTTCTTTTTTCATTTTTTCCCTCTTCTTGACCTTATTGTTGCCTTTTTGTGATCGGCCTAAAAGAAGCGTATGGAGAAAAGAAAGAAAAGAAAGGGCTGACGCTTGTTGCAGGAGAAACGGTTGCTCCGCCTGGTCAACAAGGCCAAGTCCCTCGCGGAGCTGTACAAGCAGGCCTCGCTCCTCGTTCCCGTCTCCCTCCCGTCCACGCAGCCACCAAGGCTGCGAAACATGCTTTCGCTAGACGCCTCATCGCCATGGCACGCGTCCGCTCTCCTCTCAGCAGCTATCGAGTCCGCCACCTTGCCGTCCCGCCTCAAGGACACGGCGAGCAGGGACGCCCTCGGCACGATCTCGGACATGCTAAACGTCCACGGCAAACAGAACGTCGCCAACCTGCAGATGAGCTTCTCCGGCGTGGGCGAGGTGCCGCACGCCGTAGATGCGGGTGATGAGCCCAAGGATGGGGTCAAGCTGGATGTGGACTTCCGCCCGGCCGATGAGGTGAGCGATGGTGTGGGGAGGGCAGCACGCAATGGCTTCCATAGCCGGGCGAAGATGTTCAGCCAGGTGCTGGCGAGCCGCGGCGAGCAGGGTGAGGACGACGACGAGGATGGAGGTGTAGAGGCGAGGCAGGGTGATGGCATGCGTGAAAGAGGGCGTGGGAGTGTTGTCAGCCGAAGGTAAGCTGTTGCCAGTCCTATCTACCGCGTCTGACTCCTGGAAGCTCGCCCAATCATAGAAGCTGACTCGTTGATGATAGGTACCGGTCTACGCTGAACTATCCGCTCCTGGACAGCTTTCCGGAGATCTTTAGAGATGTCAAGGGTGGGGCTCTGAAGGACAAGGTTGCTATCACAACATCCCTTTCGACGGACACGGAGCTTTCCGGCAAGTTGAGGTCACTGCGGACAACAGTGACACGGCTGATCGGTCTCGAAGATCGAGAGGACCTCAGCAACGGGCTTGCCGAGATGGCTGATGAGTATCATGAGGGCTGGTCGAGCGGCAGCGATGAGGGTGAAGATGATTGAGGGGTCCTGTCGTGTCGGATGAGTATGCACGTTGATTCCTTCCTGACGAGCTGAGGCGCCACCGAGGCTGGCCGGCACGCTGCAACGTCGAAGAAGAATGCTGAAGCCTCGGATATCATCACCTGATACAGGCGAGTGAGAACGTTGCATGTTGGTATCGACTGCGGGAAAGGATTTCAGGTTGGCCTGAAAGCCTCTGGCGAGCTTGCCAGGATCAAGTGGTAACGATGGGGCCCTTCACGTCTACGGAAGATTTGAAACGGCCTCTCGTCAAGGAACGCCGGGTCTCCTTGGGCGGAATCTAGCAGAGCTTGGGGGATTTTGTCACCCAGAGTCCCCGTCCAAACGGGCTCTCTCTCACCTGCGCCCCGGGAAATGGCAGCTGTGGGATGTTCACCTCAGCTGGCCGCGCTGTACAGTGAAGTCACTGATGCTCATGCTTGGGCATGGACATGTAAAGCTAGGGGTGATGAAGCCTTCTCTGTGAACGAGTTGTTCCTATTCGCGAGCTAAGGCTGGCCATATTGACTAGGTATGTACAAGCCACAACCAGCTTCGGAGCGAGCTCCATCGCCCGTATACATGGTATATCACCATTCTAAGGCCACACTTCTTCCGATTGCCTGAACCAAACCCCCCCCCCCCCCCAAGTCACAGTACACTACAATCAGTCTTGTTGTTTACGACGAGATTTCTATAGCCAAACAATCGTATCTTGATGGTAGACACACAACAAACAGCCAGATTGCAAACCGAGCAATGTAGACAACGCCCAATTTCATCGAATGGCCGTGCTGGGTAAGGATCAAACATATCCAGTTACGCTCAAGCTCTTTCTCATTCCTAATGGTCAGAAGATCTGGAAGGCATCAATCATGTGATATTGCATTCCGGCGACACGTCTGGGTATTGGCCGCGGCAGAGCCATGCTGTTCGTGAACATTCCGTATTGACAATGAATCTACATGCTCGTACAATATAAAATGATTTTGAATAGACTGACTCGCCAGATAGTAATGATGTCTGATTGCTTTTTTCTCTCTTCTCCCTTTTTCTAACGGGTGCGAGGTGAGCACCTGGGCATATTTCAACGACTGGGGAGTGCGCAAGGGTAAGGCTGAAGGAGACTGGGAAACCTCCCTTGCTAAAAGGTACTGAGACCCCGGCCCTCGTCATTGTGGGTCCTGGCAGGTTTTCATGGGAAAAGTGACATCGCTCACTTGGGGATCGCGTAAGGTGCAAGAGAATTGTGGGTATGATCTTTTTTCTTCTTT
>LAZJ01000009.1:0-13585 GCA_006503525.1 Cryphonectria nitschkei | reverse complement strand
TTTGGAGCAGGAAAAAAAAGAGAGAGAAAAGAAAAGAAAAAGTTTCAGAGGTGAGGAGGAATAATCCTGGCTGCCGCGGGGCCGTTCCTGCGTCTTTTCAGTGGGTCCTGAGTCGTGTACCTCCAGAGTATCATCGCACACTGTGACCAGGAGTTGTCTACCTCCAAAATACCTCAAGCCCCCTAGGCCAAGGTCCCCACCGCAGCCGTGTGGAATTTGGCAGGTGGTGACTTCTGCCACCCCACCCCAGCCCACGGCAAGCTCAGCAGGCGTGTTCCAATTAACGCGAACGCGGATTTGCATCATGACCTTTTTCTTAGTTTGTTGCTGGCCTTGTCATTTTGCCTTGCCTTGTCCCGCCTCGCCTGGCCTCGCACTGCACCACACCTGCACCGCACTGCACTGCCCTGCCTCAGAATCTGGCTGAAGGAAAACAAACAAGATCAGCTACCAACCTTTCTTTTTTATCCTCCGAGCCTCCCGGTCCCTTGGACCTTGATCCAGCCTTTGTTCCATCACCATTACTACACCGAGTCCACACACACCTTGGCTTCTCTCTTGTGTGTCTCTCATTCTGCGCAGCCATCGTCTTCCCGAGGTATGACCATCTCCCCCCCCCCCCCTCCAATCTCAGATTCATCGCTCTTGTCAGCATCAATCCTTCTTGTTCATGCGCAGTACAGTGCCTTGTGTGCAATCCACCACATCGAATGGACCTATGCTCTGTGGAGGGAACACCATGTCACCCCGAAGCACCATCACCCATTGCCAAACACTATCTTTCCTGAAAGCGTTTGCCATTAGAAACTAAACCACTAGCAGAGTACCGTAACCGTCGAAGCCATTCCACGCCAACGTCAATATTTCTACTACGGCTCCAAACCGAACCAGACCAGACCAGATCAGACCAAATCCAAACCAACCGGCCGCCTCCGCATCCCTTCGCGCGCAAACTTTCTTTATTTACCATCGCGTGCACCCCTCACCATCCCACCCACCGTCATCATCATCCTCTCCTGCGCACCTTCCGACCCCCCCCCGCCATCGATCATCGAATTAAGAATACCCTGCATGTCCTGGCTGCTACACCTCATCTTACAGCACGTTGTTGGATTACAAGTCCTTCAACATGCCTAGCCCTGGAAAGCGCACTCAACGCGCCCAGCGCGACTCGACGCGCAAGGAATTGGTTTCAGACCGTCCTGATGATTCCTCTCCCTCGCGCCCTGCCAAGCGCAGAAAGAAGGTTGGTCGCACTCTGCAGAACAACAACAAAGTCATGCTTTCTTTGTGTGCCTTGGCTGGCGCATTCCGAAATACACATATACACACACAAGATGTACTAACTCACATTGTCTGTCTCCCTGTTTCTAGGCCAACGACCCCTCCCCTTCTCCAAGAGACATTGCAGACGACGAGCCCGAGTCCAGCATTGCTCAAGATTCCAGCTTGCTTGCCGATGACTCGCTGAACCATGCGAAAGCCTCTGACCTAATTGTCGACAAGGTCAGCGAACACCTGCTCGCCCCGCAGAACCAGCTGGTCCAGGCAACCCAGGACCACTCCAATGCACGACTCAGCGGCGAGGACGGTATCAACGCCTTTGCCAAAATTGTCGGACTTGGTTGGACCTTCTATGTTAAAAAAACCACCATCAACATTGGTCGCTCCTCAGATCCCCCGCAGCCCATCGATCCGGACGATGACGAAGAGTTTATCCACATCGATCTCGGGCCCAGCAAGATGATCTCCCGCCGTCATGCGAGCATCTTCTTCAGTTCCGAGTATGATAGTGGAAGATGGATTCTCAGAGTCAAGGGAAGGAACGGTGTGAGGCTCAACATGAGCGGATTGCCCTTGGATGCTGTAAAGCCCCTGGGGAGCGGCGATGTGCTCGAGATCGCAGGCATTGAGATGATGATCGTCCTGCCGGAACAAGAACCTCTGAGGATACACGAGAACTATCTCCGCCGCGCTGGACTGGCCGAGAAGGACCTCCCAGACTCAGCCCGTGCCAATCTTCCAGTCTCGGCGACTGGGAGGCCGTCGTCTTCGCAAAGCCCTCACCAGGCCAGGCAGGCTCGCGGACAGCAGACCCTGGCGCCAGCTCCGCCAAATTACAAGCGCCCGGGCACTCCGCCTTCGAGGACCAAGTACAACCTACATGCCAAAGCATCGCCTTCCAGACCGACCACTGCGGGCAGCATGATCTTGAGCACGAACGACATGGACCTGAGCCTGGACGAGAATAAGGGTATCAAGCCTCAATACAGCTATGCTCAGATGATCACCCAGGCCATCATGAGCACCACAGAAGAAAAGCTCAACCTGAATGGCATCTACACTTACATTATGAATAACTATGCCTACTATCGCAATCAGCAACCGTCAGGATGGCAGGTGAGTGATCTTGGTCTGGGCACTGGATGGATGAAGAGGAGTCCGGCGCGCATTACTGACATTCATGACAGAACTCGATTCGCCACAACCTTTCGCTCAATAAAGCCTTTGAGAAAGTCGCAAGATCCACTGACGAACCTGGAAAGGGGATGAAGTGGCAGCTCACCACCGAGTGCCGGGACGAGATGGTCAAGAATGCCTGGAAGGGAGGCCGTGGTGGTCACCGTGGATCGTCGAACCCATCCTCGCCGAACCACCTCAACTATATCACACAGGGCCCGCGGGATATGGCTGCCAGGGAGCCCAACTCGGTTCGGAAGCGCAGAGTTTCACCATCGGGATCCCCTCAACCTCGCTCGACACTGCGCCTGTCGCACATGACACCCGACCGCACCCGACGTCTCGACCCAGACAGCCATGCAGAGATTGGAGATGGCAGTCCCCTGCCGCGTCATCGACAATCCGCGACGGCTTCCAATGCCATGGACGAGGCCCCTCCACGCTCACCCCTCCTCACCTCTTCGTACCTTCAGGAAGACGGTGCTTCGCTCGTCACTCCTGCTCCTCTCAAGGTGCATCCCCAGCTCGTGCCTCCCAGCACTCTCCAGCGCCCTAGCCAGCACATGCCCACGTCCTCCCCGGCTCCTTTTTGGAAGTTTGCAGAGTATGGCAGCACGCCGATCAAGCCCTTGCTCGATATCAGCCCGTCCAAAAACCTCGGGCCTATCCCCCAGAGTAGCAGTCCACCTCGGGCACTCAAATCACCAGCCGGCAGCCCGACGCAGAACAGTCGCCCAGGAACTGCGGCAACGCAGGATACCCTCAAATTTGAAGATGCGGAGGAGGACGAGGAGGGCATTGACCTCACAAAGTAAGTCCAAAATACGTTTCAGAATGGAATGTTCAGTGGGGGAAGAAGAAAAAAAGATGGCTAACAGGTTTTTATAGGGGTTTCCAGAGCATCAGCTCGTACCATGAGACGCTGAACGCATCCATGTCCAAGAGCCAGTCATTCTCGTCCGCCAACGGGAGCAAAGCTTAGACGCCACGATTGTTTCCTGTCCACCAACCCGGGCGAGACTTAAGCGCCCCTGGCCTCACGGTCGTGGTGAGGGCGATCTTTTCCGTGTCGCGCCTAGACAGCCTGGACAAGGCTGCAACAAGTATGTGTAACTTTCTGTATTTGTTTCTTTTTGTCGAAATGTTTGCCGTTACTGCGCTCGATTCGTCATTGTCTATTGTCTACACTGAAATTCCTTCAATGGCGTTAGGTGGAAGTTAGCCATGATGGTGGGCACCCAAAAACCGATTCCCAGGCGTTCAAGGCAAAATAATTGAGTTTGCTCTTGGGTGTGGTGATAAAGCCACTACGATTATGAAGCATGCTTTACGTGTAATTAGGCCTCCGATTCAGAGGCACGAGATACCTCCCGAACGAAGGACAGACGGGATAATCTAGGAGGTTTACAGTCTTTTTGCCTTGATGGATGGAATTTGTTTCTATGTGAGAGTAGGTTGCGGGAATTCATCAGGTCTGGGAGTATTCTGGCTGCTGCGATGAGATCTTGGGGGCGCAAGCTGTAGGATAGCATAGTTTTTGGGTGCTCGTGTCGTTAAAAGGCACACACACACATCTAGGCGCCTCGTCCAGAAGGAGCACTTGGAATATACTACTACTCCATGTTCCATGTCCAAGACTATGTTCAGCTGCCTGGCACAGCCCGTCTCGTCGGGGCAAGCGCATGATTAGAATGTTGGGAGTGAAGATGTTTTATTGTCACCACGATGCTGATCAAACCAACCACCCAACCCCCCTCCCCACCCTTCGAAAAGCGCCTTATTTTTACTTTTTTCTTCTTTGGTTTTGTTGTTGCACCGCTTGTTCGTCTACCGTTGTGATACAGCCAATGTCCTTTTTTCCCCCTTCCTTTTCCCACTCTTCTCTTCTGTTCCCGGACCGTTGATGTTGTCGTACGGGCTTCCAGACACACATACAAACATACAACAAAAGCCGCGGCAAAGAAGGAAGGAAAGAAGAAAAAGCAGAAGGGCGGGGGGGGGGGGGAAGAAAAAGAAAACCGACTCAAAAATGTGCCCAAGTACGCCAACCCATGATGCTTGATGGTGATGGTGTTGGTGGTGGTGGTCATGTACAATGGCTTGCTCTGCCCTGTCGGAGATGAAAAGCAATAGCCACACTTATCCATCTCAAAACCCCAACGACATGCATGCTCTGTTTTCCCCTCTTTCCATCTCGAATCCCCCTCCCCCCCCCCCTTTTTTTTCTCTTCTTTTTTCATTTTCACTTCTTGTTCGGAGTGGCGGGACAGCTTATCCAAAGGTCATTTTTTAGTTTCCGAGCGCCGAGAGTGCTGCGGTCGATAGACAGGAGCCTCCTAAGCCTGAGACGAGACCTGCTGTCCGTTTCCGCGCCTCTTTGGATTCTTGCTGCCGGCCTTCTTGCTGCTGCTGCTGCTCTTGCTCTTCTTGTCGGTGCCCTCGATGAACTTGATAAGCTCGTCGATGCTGCGCGAGTCCAGAGCAGGCTTCTTCTCAACCTCGTGCGAGGCGGCCGTGGCGGAGGCCCCAGCACCGGCACCGGTAGCGGTGCCGGCGACACCGCCGCGTGAGGGCAGGCCTCGGGGTGTGAAGCGGATGCCGGCGCGCAGCCTGCGGGCCTCCTGATCCTTGTTGTGCTTGGCGATGGACACGGCGTTCTGGGTGAGCTGCTCGAGCCAGGACTCGGCCTCCTTGGTGTTCTTGTCGTTGGGGCCGAGCTCCTGCAGGAAGATGTTGAAGGACTCGCGCATGCGCACGACGGCGCCCTTGGAGTCGTTGTCGAGGGCAAGGGCCTGCGCGAGCTGGAACTGCAGCGTGGCCGAGTTGATGCTCTGCTTGCCGAAGATCTTGTCGCAGATGCGCAGGGACTCCTCGAACCAGCGGCGCGACTCGTGGTAGGCCTTGAGGTGCTGCAGCATCACGGCGGCGTTGTTGATCGTAGTGATGGTGTCTGGGTGGTCGGGCCCGTAGATTGTCCTCCACAGCTTGAGCGCGTACTTTGAATACTCCAGCGCTGTGCGGCTGTCGCCGAGCTGGTGCAGGAACAGGCTGAGGTTGAGATAGTCCAGCAGTGTCTCCTGCGAATCGACACCAATGGTGCGCTCCGCAACGAGGATAGCCTTGCGCGCGAGCTCAACGGCAGCCTCCTTCTCGTCAATCTGGAAGTAGATCATGGAGAGCTGGTGGTAGATGCGTGCCACCTCTGGGTGCAGGATGCCGTGGATCTGCTCGTGGAGAGACAGGGACTCGAGAAGGAGCTCCTGGCCCAGCTTGCGCTGGTTCTGTGCAATGGAGATCCTGCCAGCCTCCAGGGCCTCATCTGCCACAGAGCTGCGGGGTGCAGAGTCCTTGACGATGGGCACGATGTTGACAATGTCATCAGCAGTGAAAGTATGAGGTGCCGTGGTGGAGGTGGAAGAAGCAGGAGAGCCATCACGGGACTTCTTCTTCTTCTTCTTGCTCTCACCATTGCCGTTCACAACAGGAGCCTCAGCTGCCGGTGGCGCTGGAACCGGAGCTGCTGCTGCCGCAGGCGCTGTGAAGGCGTACTCCTTGTATTGCACCTGAAGGCCGAGCTTCAGGCACACCTCCCGCAACACTTGCACATTGCTGAGCTGAGTCTGCCACTCAGGCTCAAGCTTGTATCTGAACCGTTGGTGGGTTTCGCTCTCGATGGCTGACCTCAGGCTCTCGGGCGTGACACTCTCGAAGGCCAAGTCGGCCTCGCTGTAGAGGGAGCGGAGCGACTGGTCGATCTCGGCGGTTGGCTTGGGGTTCAGGCCGCTGCCGAGGAAGCAGTTGAGGAGGTGAGCGATGCACGAAGAGGTCAAAGGCAAGGGCAAGTACTTCAGGTACTTGGAGGCGGTGTGCTTGAAGGATCGCACGACCATGTCCCGAACGCAGATATCCCGCATGCTCTGCAGCCGCGATCCCTCGCTCAGGGTCGCGATCTTGCCCAGATATCGCATATTTATACCACGCTTGTGGAGCAGGTTGCGCAGCGAGGCACCGTCCATGGGGAAGCTGGCGTCAGAGTCCCTGAGATCGTTGAGAAGCTCCGGTATGGCTGACTCTCGGAGGAAGGCGCACGCAGCACGAACCTCTCGCTCATCAGCTGCCATCTCCTCCTTCTCAGCATCGGTTTGTGGGACCTGGCCACTGAAAACGTCTGGGTTCAGGGCAAACTTGAAGTCGCCTGCATCAATCCGGTCGTCCTTGTCAGCCTCCTCCTTCTTAACAACCTCGCCATCGGCCTTCTCCTCAGCCTTCTCCTCAGCCTTCTCCTCACTCTTCTCCGTCTCCTCCTGCGAGGCCTCGATTGCAGGCTTCTCTTTCGACTCTTCTGATGACGCCTTGTCGTCCTTCTTGGCCTCGGCACGCTTGGCAATCTCCGCATTAAGCCACTCGCGCATCTTTTGCCGGTGGAAGAGCTCAACAAGCTCACCCCGCAGCATAGTCATCCGGTGCGGGTAGTCATTGGTCTCCTCAGCGGCCATCTCGTCAAGCCAGGTGGCATCCAGTGGGGTGATCCTGTAGAGGTCCAGCACGTATTTCCGACCGTCGGTTCCCAGAAGACCCTTGGTCTCGACGCTGGCCTCCAGGTCAAAGCGCTTGCCGTCCTTGTCCCACACGGCATGGCCCTTGACCTTCATCGCGTGAGAGAGCTTCTTGAAGGGCGCGGCGAACTTCTCGTTCGCGGCGACGACCTCCTTGCCATCCACAGCACCGTAGTCGATTTGGTTCTCACCAGGCTCCCTCTGCTTGAAGATACCCGGGACGATGCTCTGTCCAACAATGCGCTTTCCAAGGTAGTCCACGACCACGGTGCCGGGTGTATGCAGACCCTCGATGTCCAACTGGTTCACGGTTCTTACGCCGAGAATGTCCTTGCCCGTAGCCACTCGCGCCGCCTCGTCACCGCCTTCCGAGGTGAAGGTGCCGACGCCGTCAGCGCCAAAGGAGAAAAATACGTTGTTGTACACGAAGATCTGGGCATCGGGTCCTTCGGTAGGGTTGAGTGGCGCAACCTCGCCACGAGCCACCATCACAGCCGCCCTGGCCGCGGCTTCGGTGTAGTCGGCGTATAGCTTCGCCAACAGACGCTCCCTGAAAACGCGATCCTGCATGTTCTCCTTAGGCAGCTCCTTGGCAGACTGGAACTCCTCGTTCCAGTCGCGGAGGGTGTCAGTGCCCTCGATGCCAGCGATGAGGAAGGTCTCCTGTGTGCGGGTAGTATCGGGGCTGTGGGCGCAGGCAGGAGAGGACATGGATGGAACGACCCATGGTGCGGCAGGAATGGTGTTGGCGATCTGGAAGGTTGCCAGAGGTTCTCGGCGGTTGCTGTACTCCTGAAGCTGTGCAAAGGACTCGTTGAACGAGGGCGAGATCTCCCCAAGCAAGGTCAACAGGGAGTGAGCAGAGGCGCCCTTGGGAGCCTGGCGGGGGAAGGGATCGAACTTGGCGTTCGAAGACTTGTTGACGTAGAATCCTCCAACGTGCGCGGTGATCTGGAACTGTTCGCCCTCGTTGGTGGTCACGACCAGGTAGAGCAGGTGGCCCCTCTGGCGGAGGTGTGCGGGCGGAGGGTTCCATGGCGAAACAGAAATGGCCTTCACGGTCTTGGGCGCCGGATCTTGTTCCGCGGGAAGCAGCGCAGAGAGGGAGGGTACGGTGCTGAAATCATACTCTCCAATCGCCGTCTGCTCCTGGTTTGTCTTGTCCAACACATCCCCACACTCGGCAGCAACCTTCTCGAACAAGGACAGTCCAGGAAGGATGCCCTGTATCGCATCGGTGCGGTCTCCTGATGCGCCGATGAGCTCACGCACCCTGACCATGTGTAGCCTTGCTTCCTTCTCGGTGTAAGGGTCCTCGACCAGGCGCAGCTCGGAGCCGGCACCAATGTCCTTGATCTCCGACACCGGGATGAAGTCGTTGACCCGCTCGCCATTGTGCTCGAGGTGGAAGCAGGAGTATTGCAGGGCTATCGGAAACTCGATGATGGCCTGGCGAACCTCGTGGACCTGCTCTTGGGGTGAGACCTATAGTATTGCGAGGGCAGTCAGCGTTTGTGTACCACAGACAGCTATTCTCACACGGGTTGCCATGCTGACCGTAATTTCCAATTTGCCTGGCTCGTGAGGCAGGGCAATCGTCAACGTGTAGGTAGCATCTGTCAAGGTGTCCAAGAGTCAGCTAAGGAGTTCGCAGCTGTCCGAAAATGTCATACGATCGGGTGACGAGGTCGCGGGGCTGTTTGCCCAGTCCCAACTTCACAGCTGCATACCTTCTTGAGCTTCCTCCACTCCGTCCTCGGCGGCTGGGGTTGCACCTGTGCCGTTAACCTCTACAGCCTTGGTCTCCGGCACAGCCGATTCTGTAACTCGAGCGATTGTCAGTCCTCTTGTGACCTTGTCGTGTGCCCTCTGTGGAGTGACACATTTTTTCTCTCTCTCTCTTTCGGTGGGCCGTACCAGTTTGGGCACTCGTCTCCTTGGATGCATCGGCCATGTTTTGAGATTCTTCTTTCAAGAATGTTCAGGTCCAGAGTATATTTGTGATCGTGTGGCCGTCTAATTGACTGGTTGGTACGCCGTGGGTAATAACAGGTTCGAGGGTTGTCCAGTCGTATCTCGAGAAGACACCAGAGAGGTAAGTTATTTTTTCCCCTAAAGCCCAGGGACGCACCGGCCTGAAGACGAAAAAAAAGAGTGAACTGAGGTCGAGAAAGGAATTGAGATAATACAAGAGGCCCCCGTCCACATTAAGAGAGGAATTTAGAAGGCCAATTGGGTAACATCGAGAGGAACGTCAGGGCATTTGGCGACGAGGAAATGGTGAAAAATGGGGCATCTCCCTCTACAACCTCGATACCTACGTCGACGATTTCAAAAAATTCTGCGCTACCCCAAGGTTCATGCTCGAGAAAATCCCGGCGCGCGCATTCAGCGCGCCCCGGCCATCCCGGTAAACCTGTCCCGCGACTGACAATGCCTGCCGGGGGAACATGTACAGCGCATTTGAGACTGACAAGGTACTAGGTACCCGGGAGTACGATGAACAAAGCCCCCAAGAATGTTCATGACGGAAGCAGAGAATGACGGTATTTTATGACTGTAAGATATGACTTTGATTCTCACGACATGTTCAATTCTAGACTTGAAAATATAACCTCTTATTGATGTTATCATTTTCCAAAGTCTCACTGCAATATGACCGTGTGGGCATTGGCAGCCTTGTCACGCTCAAAGTACTCGGTACTGCCGTAGTAGGTAACGCCTCAGAGCACAGCAGGGCAGATGTCCATGTTTCCGGTTCTTTGGTTACTATGACAGGGGTCAGTCGTATTTACTTTGTTTAGTACATGCTTCATCTTTCCACACACGCACGCATTCACCACCGCCGCCACCACCCAAAATTAACTCATTACGGGTTTCGCTTCTTGCTCAGAAATGTATCAATAACGCCCTGGCTTCCCTTCCTCTCAGCAATATCGCTAAAGCCCGCCAGCCTGCCAGCCTGCTGATGGAGTGCTCAGCTTCCAGAGTTTGCTTATTATCACCAGCACTTTAGCATCACCAAAAGAAGGCATCGGATATGTATTCATTGAATAGTCTCCATTCTTCTTCATCATCAGCGCTTGCAGACAGAGTTTCCAGTCGACCACGGCTACCGGCTACAGCACGGGAGGTGCAGCCCTGGACAACAACTCGGTGTCATCGCCTGCTTCGACCGCTCAAGACTCACATCGCTGCATTGAGGCGGGAGGTTGAATTGGAAAATGCCGAACGTCTCGATGACGAAGTTACAGGGATGAATGGTGCGTCGGGTGCGGCCATAGGGAGGATCCAGCACACCTACTCGAGAAGGGGACGGAAGGTACTGCACCCAAAGCCAGCAGCAGAGACGCCCAAGGCACCCAAGGCCAGGAAGTTATCCAGAAAGCACACCCTTCACCCTGGAGAGATTATCTTGCCCACACCACTTATTCGTCGTGCCAGAGGGCAACAGCAGCCGTCCTCGCCATCTCAACAACCCTCACTGCCGGCACAGCCTGGAGAACACAAACGCTGCAGGAGAACACGTGATCTCTGGTCCTCTTGCAGTCCAACATCGACCTCTGTCATCTCTGCGCTCGAAATTGAAATGCTTCCCCTGCGGAGCCGCATGTCGTCCACAAGGTACTCGCTCTACGAATCAATCCTTCGAGCGCTGCATGCACTGCTCCTAGCAACGGCGGAACCCGCCACAACAGCTACCACAATACGTTCCGCCGGCAGTCGGTCTCTGATGGCGATGTGCCTGCGAAAGGTGCCTGACTATATCGGCGAGCTGGAGGATTGGGAGGAAGTACAGGCTGAGGAAGAAGGCACCAAATCTTCTCTACGTGTCTCGGAGGTCTCTAATGAAGTCTACGGCGCCGTCGAGCAGTTGCTGCGTCCAGGTCGCGGGTGCCCACAATTGAGAATCGTCGCAAGAGCTCACGGCATGAAAGTGGTCAAGGATGCTCTGCTTGACGGTCTGCTGGAGGATAGCTTCTCTCACTTACTCGTCCAGCTATGTGCCAACATGAAGGCGAGCTTGGAGGTTGAAGAACTACTTACGATTATCGTCGACCGGCCCTACCCTAAGCCGAAAGGTGTCGTCAGCACGTTCGACGAGAGTCGGAAGCTTGCGCCATTGAAGGCGCTGCGTAACTTCGCCCAAGGGAGTAGCCGCTCTCAATACATGCTCAGACAGCTCTCCGGGTTACTGTCTCGGCAGCAGCTTCCTCTGAGCTGGTTGTCCACCAAGGAATTTCCGCCCATATGGTCCAGCATCGTCAACACCCTTTCCTCTAGCACCCAAGTGTGCGACGACGCAGTATCTTTCGCTACTCACATGATCACAGCGCTGTCTTCTCAAGCCAAAACGACAGCCTTCATCCTCAGGCCGGAAGCAAATGACCTGAAGAGCTTATCACAACAGACTTTGCTCAGCGCCACCACGGCGATGGCCTCATTACCGTTGTTGCACCAAGAAGCTAGAAATCTTTCACAGCATATTACTGGACAGGACAGTCTATCTATTATATCTAGGAGAGTTGGACATGTCATTCATGCATGCATATACGAGCTGCGGAGGACCAGAAAGCCAGGCTGGATACCGACAGTCCTCCGCCTAGCAGCATACTTTACGAGTAATGCCCGTGACGGCTCCAAATACACAGACGTACCAGAGCTGTGGAAACGCGTTATACAGAGCCACGCCAGCAGAGATGGGAAGCAGCACTACGAAGCAGCGATAGCACTGATCTGTTCCGTAGCGCAATGCTGCGGCCGAGGGGCCTCAGACCCGTCGCATCACTACCTTACCAGACTATGCGACCGACTCGACAAGGCCGCGGGGCTCGAATCGGACACGTCCAGAAGCCTGAGGGTTAATTGCGCTTTCTTACTGGCCGAACGGACAAACGATTTGCGAGATCTCGCCTTTGCCGAGTCGTTTGACATCAGACGGGCGTCTCAAATTAAGCCCATCTCGTCATCATCACCATCATTATCAGTTACAGGCTTCCGCTGGGACGAGGGTATCTCAGAATGGGTGACGGAGACACCAGCCGTGCGAAAGCGGCCCTCGAGACAAGTTTCAATAGAGACCAGCTTGGATTCAGACGTCGAGACCCGCCGTCGAAACGCATACGATGCGACTGATGGCGATCCACCCTCCTGCCCCCTGGGTAGTGATTCTGAGGACAAGTCCTCGACCAACCAGAGTGGTCTTTACAGGATAGAGCCGAGGCAGACCCGGGCCACTGCTCGTGCAGGCAACAGTAGCCGGCAGAACACAACCGAGCAGCAGTACATCATGCGAGGACGGAAGCGAAGTGTGGCGATGGCCGGACTCCTCAGCCTGCAGAGCGATGATGACGACCTGGAGGATCAGTTGACGGACAGGCAGAAGGAATCGTCTACAAGCCGTCAGCAGCAGCAGCAGCAGCGCTGTAGCAGTGGCAAAGAGAACACGAAGACGATACCCGGGGAGGGCCACCCTCCTCCCCTCAAGCGGCGGCGGCGGGTGTCGGCGCTGAGACCACGTCGGTCGGTACTCACGAACATTACCAATGTCGGTCCCGACGAGGAGAGCAGCGACGAGCTTGGTCTCTGAAGGTGGTGCGGTGGTTGTGCGTTTGAGCCTGGGACCAGAGTGGACACAAGGCGGGACCGTTGCGTGCTTCAGGCGGTAATTAATATGGTGCGATGTGTCCATACTGACAGGCAAATAAAGTGAAAAGGTTTCGAGTGCGACAAGGATAGAAATAGAAACGCATAGAAAACTATTCCAAGCAAATCCGTGTGCGCGGACAGAGAGAAACGTATTGCGTTCTGTTCTGTTTCGTCTCGTCCTTTTTTCTTTATTTTTATTTTTTAGGCTAAGCTTACGGCATAAAAGAGCCAGTAAGTTGACAAGGCAGAAAGGCAAGGCTTGGAAACAAGAACAAGCCCATCCAGGGGCGGGATGGATCCCAATGGCATGGCTTGGGCGTGAGGACCAAACCATCCCTCGTCCATCCTTCCCTGGCTCATGAACATACTTTCCCTAGACAAGCAATCAACATCCTGCGCATATGGTTTCCGATGCGCTGTTCAGCAAGGCGAGCAGGCAAACCAAAACACCTTGGCAGGATACATGCGCGTGTGTTAAAGGTTCCTGACTGTCTCGACCCCGATCCCCCTCCCCTCTCCATTAATCAATACTGTTTGAGGGTGACCCAAGCAAGTTTCCAAATGCCCTACAAATGTTGTCTGCTTGCTGTGTCGAATTGGTGGAGAAGGCATTGTTGACGTGGACAGAGATGAGTGCGTGCACACCAGCTGGGCCCCCTCTTGGTTGCGCCCTGCAAGTGGGGGGAAACTCCCTTGTCCACTGCCACATTATCTTTTCTTTGTTCTCTCTTGTTTTCACCTAATGCAACACAACACACACACACACACACACAAAGGCTTGCCATAGTACTTACATACGTGCGTACATGCCCATGCAGCGGCGCATCGCCGAGGGTTTTGAACTCGAACTTGGAGGTGCGGCTTACGCTGCCGTTCGTCGAGTTGTGTTGACCCTCACCCAATCCCCCCCCCCCCCCATC